>CM073771.1:81040224-81153879 GCA_037158775.1 Hetaerina titia | reverse complement strand
ACTCCATTGTATATCGTATTGTATATGTATTACCATATTATTTTTACTGTACCAAACGCTGATATATATGTATTTATTGCACTTGATTTATTTTTCACTTTATTTTTTTACTATCTTGCAGGGTTTTCCCCGAAGAATTGAATACACTAATTTTATGATGACAAAGCTTGGGTTAAACTCCACTCTATTGTTTTCGTTCCAATTACATGCCCTCAAGTCCCGTGATATTTGATAGATTTGCTAAATTTTTAGCTATACGGTTAACTTCCCATGTCGCCTTCTCCCATCCCCTGAAAATTGTAAAGCTCTTAGAAGATTTTTCTTGTGACCCTATCGGCAGGATTTGTTAAAGCTTCGACATTAATGACTGCTCCGAGAGGTATCCATACATGACAATATTTGCACATTTCCGCGGTAATTTGAAGCATTTAAGAAGTACATATTATTACTTGTAGATTGTCAATTAGATATTGGTTTTAGGTGAACCTTGGAAACTATGAAACCATAAAACTACGGTCCTGAAAATAACTTAGAACATCTATAGAACGGTAACTTTTCAATAATCTAAATTAAACTTTCTTCAGATCCAATTACCTGCCTTACACATTCCTTCACGGGATTTAAAGGGGCTTGATTTTTCACACATCCTCCTACACACGCCCTCGCGACGGATTGCGCGGCATTGTGTTGATGTAGAAGAATCCCAAAATTGCTCATTAAGATATAGAAAGATAAAAATTAAAAAATTGACATGCTATGAATGTTTTGAAAAATGTTCAACTGAATTTTGACACTGTGCATGTACCACAAACAACAACGATGACGCAAGTATTCTAATCACAAAACATGATATATTTATTAATGCTATAAATCCAAAAGTTGTACGAACCATTTACTTAATTTTTGAGCCATAGTTATATCACTTTAGGTACATATATAGGTAGGCAGGGGAACTAACTTTTCAAGATTGTCAATACGTTGTTTAGTATATTTATTTTCGTGATTCCTTAGTTTGGTTTTGAGAAACGGAATCTGGCCGCCATCTTCCAAAACAATGAATCGAGAAAGTACTGCAGAGTAACATAAGCAAGTAAACATCAAAATTAAAATTTTTACCATGCAGATGAAAGATAATACTGGTGGATGTTGCATTAAGTGGAGCGAACTTAGAACAAGCATAACGTACTCTGTCAATTACCTCGATTGTCGCGTAGTATAGAATGGAAAGAGTTCAACAGATATCAAATGAAGAATATCTCAAGAGAAAAATACAATTACCAAGAGGAAGTAAACAACTATGATCAATGAAGATATATTAGCTTAGAAATAAGTTTTGTGTTAAGTGAAAGAATTTGTGTGGAATATAACACTCTATGGATCAGAAATATAGATCATTTAAAAAAAAGAGAAAACAGATGAATTATTATTATTAGAAGTAGTTTACTGGTTTAGGGTAGATTTTTAAGAGACCCAGGTACTACACACTACTGGATTCGCGAAGTCACATCTAACGTGACGACCAAAATCCTTAACCGCCATAATACGGAAACTCATCTTTTCGCTACCTGGCTTTCCCAGCAGAGGCCGCCATGAGGAGCCAAGGGAAAAATACAAAGGGCAAGTAATGATGATTTTCAGACCAAATACCTAATATAACGTAAGGGAATCAACATTAGAAATAAAACAGATGAGGGCTGCAACCAACCAATCTATATTGAAATGATAATGATTCATTGCCTCTTAAGCAAACGCATTGCATTTGTTTACTCCAATAGGAACTTTAAGCATATTTTATAATAGAGAGGATCTAAATTTTCATGATATTTTAGATCTTTTGGGAAAAATATCTATTATTATTTAACACATTCAACATATATCGTTGACTATTTCTGAACACATTTAATTTCAAATAAAAATAGATAGGTTCATAATTAAAATACTTACATTTAAAGCATAGGGTATATGATGAAAAGAATGACAGAATCAGGCCGGCTTTGAACACACAGCTAAATAATTTAGCCATTTTTTAAATTTCCCCTTTTCAATAAAAATATAAAAATTGAAATTGTCAGTGAAAGTTCAAAATCTTACACCGCTATGCTATGATGATTGATATGCAGTGAGCATTGTGAAATATACATGCACGGTCGTATGTGAGTACTGCAGAAAAAATTAGAAAGTCGCCTAACTCGCCATTAGACGCCTTTAATGGGCAAAAAACTCCGCCCTCCCGCTTAAGGCAATATGAGGGCACTGGGCGATCCTCAAAAACTGCAAAATCTGACGCCGAGATGCGTTCTAACTGAAGCAAAAAGGACAAAAAAATGTGATATTAAAAAAAGAGAAGATTGAAGGATGTGGGGAAGGGAGTAGAAGAAGGAGGGAGAAGGGTGAAGATTGAGGGTGCGAGAAGGCATGAAATAGTTAACGGCGGCACGTACGCTATAAATGGCAGTGCAAGGGTGAATCCAAGGGAGGAGTGGGGGATGTGAAAGGGTGGCGAGTTGGTGAGTGCCAGGAGGGGAGTAACGAAGGGTGGGTGGGATTGATGTTAAAGAGGGCTGTGGTGGGGAATGAGAGGGAGAGAGAATGGCATGGAAGGGCGGGGAAAGGGCAGTGAAGAGAGCTAATGAAAGGAAGGGGGGGGGGCTGGCTGGAGGCAGTTTGAATAACCACGCAGAGCGTAAGGCGTGCATCGCATGCTTAGCGCCAACGTAAATACGAGTTTTAAGAGGCGTGAGATATTGCGCCGAGCAGCGTTCACAAGTCATACTCATGATTCGGCGGCAGCGCCTTCGTCCCTGTCCACAAATGCATAAATATACACACTTATGCACTTATAGTGACGTATGAACGAACCAGCGGCGCGCCATTTGGGACCGAGGGAGATGTCCTTGCGACTTGTACATTCGGATTAACTAGTGTTTCGGCAGGCATGAAAGCATTTCCTCTGTAGGGAAAGGGCGAAGGAAGAAGGATGACTCAAAAGTATACCATGCATTTACTTAGAATTACAGTACTGAAGATGGTCTGAATCGAATCGCTAAAAGAAACTAACTCATAAATTCATGTGAAGATTATAAATCAATACTTCTCTTAATAACAGCTGCCCACCGAGACTAGAAAATAGAAAGTAAGGCTGCGTTAGATCCAGCGAAGTACACTTATAGCTACAACCTAAATAAACTTCCTAACATCTTCCTAGAAAGGGTCAGTAATGGGTATCATTCGATCTTAAGGTCTTAATGGGCGATTTGATTGAATTCTAATTTTAAAGTACAAACCCTATTAATTTTTTAAATGTATTTTTAATCAATTTTATTTAAATCTTAATATAAAAATAATAAAAAGTTCAACTCGAGTGTTAACTGGGGTGTCAAAGGCACCATCAAGTCGATTCTAAGCTCCTCTGATCAGAAGTCACTCCTCCCATTATTTTATCGAGCCACCCAAAAAATCCGTGGCAGCTATAATTAAATAAAAGGAAAAGCACATTAAATTAAAATAAAAAGTGGACGCGGTCACCAAAAATGCTTACGCATAAGTACTATAGAGACATTTTAATCTTTACTCTCCTTTTTATTGCTAGTTGACCAACTAGGTAACTATGAGTAAAAATTAAGAAGACATTTGGTAGACCCAAATGAACTCAACCAACGGTTTTCCGCTTTCACGCTCATTTACATCAAAATTGCTGCAAAGGCAGGCGTTCATTGCTAGAGATTCCCTGGGAAAAAGTAGAAGGAATGTCACTACATTTAGAGAATTAAGTGTACATTCAATACAAAGTCTTCTGCCATCCAACCAGTGGCGTTTGCTTAAATATTTTTCCTATTGTACGAGGGGAAATAACGTTGAAAAAATCCGGTATTGCGGCAAAGTCTAAGAAACTATACCCTTGCCGAAAGCATGTGGATTATTGAACACGAATATAAGTCTGATTGTAACTAGGCTGTATTCACATGCCGATTTAGACCGAAAGTAAAAGTATACCGTATGCATGGTGATCCTCTGAGCTCATCAGTCAGTAACTATGCCCCAGAGGTACAACTCGCCACACCTTTAGATAACATTGAAAATAACTTGGTCACTAGCAAGGACATAACTTTAATCATCCAAAACATTTGAGAAAAAAGATAATCTTGAGAATTTGGACATAGTATTAATTATGAAAAGACATAACAATAAACAGAATAGGGCATTGATCTATTAGCCGGAGGGTCTAAATTCAATTCCTGGTGGCGCCTCAGGGAACGCCTAGCTTCACCAAGTTTTGTGAATTTTTGGCTACCAGAGCTTCCTGAAATACTGCAGGCGGGGCAGGGAAAGAAACTGGCATCTCCCCTAGTCTGATGTTTGAATTTCATGCACCGTTGGGGCTTAGCGTTAGCTGAACTCTGCCCTCACCTGTCGACCCTAACCTGCATTTGACTGCTATGGGTTTTTTAGGGATGATTTTGTTAAAGTGACAACATATCTTCTCGTAAAATTAACGTTTTCAATAATTATATTATTGTTTTTATTGTAAATATAATCTCGCCTTCTTCACTCTACACGAACAGTTTAGCGAACATTTAGCTTCCCCGTTGTTATTATGATTTATTTGTACGTAGTAGTTTGCATTAGGAACGTAGCGCAGTATGTTACAATTAAACGGAAAATTTGAGGTAAAGTTTATTTGCATATTTTCAGTTGAATCAAGGAGCATTTCTTCGACTTTCCGACAAGCCAAGAGGAAAGAAAAACATCACGAAAGAAGTTTATATTTTGACAGAAGCTTAAATGAAGTATTCAATTTACTCGCCTGGATACACTTAAACTCGTCAGGATTACAATATAAACATCCCCGGTAAGAAAAAATTATCTGACTGTCCCTTTTAAAATCCTTCTAAAGGCATATTCAGTTTTCTAGTTAAAAAATCTTTGAAGCTGGTTGAGTGATTAGCAGAATTCAAAACAATTCCCATTAGGTCTTTCGCTGTAGGTACACAGTAGGGGTTAAGCCGTTGATGTCACAGTTCAATCGATTCGATATACTCGTATACAACGTAATCACGTTTTTCAGAAGTCCTGGAACCTATTTAAAAAGAAATATTTGTCTAATTTTGATTTAACTCCGTTTATGATGTCAGACTCTACGATCTTTCTTACATATAATTTCATATAATTTTCACACAAAAATAAATTTCACGTACTGACTCAAATACTTTCGAAGAAAACTTTACTTTCGTTGGAATCGTTTGCATTGTTGATGATATCTGCCCAAGATATAAATGTAACTTTTTGTCGTGACAAGGCTCGGAAACAATGAAATATTTTTTTCGGATAGCATGTTTTTAAGTGTAAGAACGTGCCATGGGACTTACTTCCGCGGGGACTTGAAAATCCGAAACTTCCAAGCGGAGTTTAATCTAAAAAATCTGGGTATTAGGGTGCAACGAAAATCTTGTTAACTCAAAGGGACTTCCCGGGAAGGGATATGCCGTGGACTTGACGAGATAGACCACCCTCTTTGGAGCCTATACTCCTAAACCCTTTCTTTCTCTAACTAAACCGCCTCCCTCTCCTCGAACCACCCACGTCGCTCTACGTCTTTTTCATGCACTGCCCATCCGAAAACACTACTGCTGCTTAACTCTCATGCCTTCATAAAACATTTTTTCCGTTTGGTTCTGACTAGCACGACTGGCAATACCCTATGGCTGTATCGCGGTGGCGCAAAAGACTAACTTTTCTATCATATCTCAACTCATAAAGTCAATAAATAAAGGTTAACTTTCAGATTCTTGTCCGATTACTTTCCATAACCTGAAGATTCTACCCAGAAGCGGTAATAGTGATCTTCCAGTTTAAATAGTTAAATTTTTCAATTTTTTGCCTGAAATGGAAATTCTGACAAGTTTCGATCTCAACTCAATTGATTTGTTTCGTTATATAATTTTTCCATTTTCAATTATGAAAAAAATAGATTCTTATTTGAGGAAATTAAAGTGCTCTAATATGCTTAAAGTTAAACAACTTTTAAATACCTTACGTACTTAAGAATTCTGAGAGGTATTTTAAATCCGCATTTTGAATCTCGAATTGTAATCTTCAGGTTCATAATTAGGTGGGTGACTCTTACAAGGGCTTAGCTTCTCCCTATTTTCCGTCCTAAGTCGGATCCACACATGATAGATAAAGGTCATCAAAATAGTCTACCAATGAATTTTAGGATCGCCACTTTCACTGAATATGATTTCACTTCAATGATTTTTTTCTGGCTTTCAGGATTTATATATTACACAAATAATAATTCTCTGTTTATCCGAAAAGAAAATGCACAATTAATCCACGCATTATCTCAAAATGTTTCCCTACGTTACGTAATCCTGCCACTGGTGTTTTCATTTATTTTCCGTTTATATTTCCTATCCTGCCCCAACGGTAAATACCACAACATCCCAATAAATGACCGTCCTACTACAACAATCCAATGGTTTACGACTCATTCGCTCAGTGTATACGATCGGTTTCCTGTTGTTTTCTCTTACATTTCCTTCACCTCTATCCCTCATTCGATGCATTCAGAAGAACAATGTTTTCTTTTAAGATATCGCACTTAGTTCGAGCCATCGATAGAATCCGACCATAGTTTATTATCTCTATAACGAGATATCGCTCACCTCTACGAAACCTTACTTTCTCTAAGCACGCGCTACCCATCTCATGTCCCCTGAGCACCTCACACACGATCCACCACATCCTCTCTTCCAATCCATCCCACACCAACCTGTTCCCACTTCTCACGCCCACCCCCGATTCCAACCTCATTAAACTCCCTTGCCTGCACACATCCTCTCTCTCTCTCTCTCTACCCCCCTGAACCCTCCTACTCCTCTCCAGCCTCATCCCATGAACTAGGTATCCCACTGAACACTCGTCTGGAGTCTCTTCCACATCTCTCCCGCCACCCTCCCCCACCCCCACTAGCCACTAACTAAAAACTAACTCCGTCCCTCACCTCACCACTTGGGGAAATTCTTTCCCTCTCCCGCCGGCAATGCTAGCAGCCACGTATAAACGAGGGCCGGTGGACTAGACACGTCCAGCTAGGCAACTCTTATGGCTTGTAAAGTCACGCGTCAGTTTCTTTAGAATGTATTCATAGAGAATTACGGTGCCTCATTCACAGAAGAGATGGCTAAATGTCTAGCGATCGTTAGCAATTCACTATGTAGCATTTCGCAAAAAGTTTATGATAAAAAATTTTAATACGGGCGACTCGGGAAGTATCGCACTACCTACTCAGTCAACCGAATAAATGAATATGAACTATTACAATCCAAGTACCGTAACTTTAAAAAATAATGGAAAATTGCAGTAAAATCCGCAGACGGTTTGACCGGTCTTCGAAATGAAAAATTCACAAGTCTAATACGCGTAAAAGTTTTTTTTTCGGTGAAAAGAATAGATTCTCAAGAGAATCAAGCCGGTAAATGTCAGCGCGACCAGCAAGCAAAATGTCATGTACACGTTGGAGACCACTAAGCGCTGTTATATTACAGGTAATCTAATGTCATTCAGAGCACACCGCCAACATCGATTCGTAGAATATATTCAAGACAATTCAGAAATAGAATCTTTCAAACTTGGCCATTCAATGAGCGCTAAGTAATAAATTTATCTAATAAATCTCCGCAGAAAAGTAGTTTCCCTGCCAAGTTGGCGAAGGTAGTTTAATTACTTAAAGTAGTTCCATGTTTACCCCCTCGAGTCATTTACGTCAGTCAGAGCGAATTACAAAAAAAAATTGGAGCATATATGACAATACTACCTCATACAGCACATTGGACGAATTAAAACTGTGCCATCCGACGGTTACTTGTCACTGAATTTTATTGCATTTGAGTTTTTAATAATTAAGCGAATATTCGTGTTTTAGGTAAAAATCATACCACGAGCAAAAAATTTGAAAACAGTTTCCATTTCTGACCTTATTGAAAAAGTGACGCTAACCAGCTCCGTAATCATTGTGACAGTTTAAGCTACGAAGTAAATGGACCATATACGCATAGATTCAGTGAGAATTTCTACACAAACGCTTCAGTGCACCATTATGGAGTATCCACCAACTCTGGCCCCTCTCCGTTTCTTCGGGGCACCCCTTGAAATTCATCAAGGGCGGTATTAGCGGGGGAGATGGAAGGGGAGTGGAGGAAGGGAGATTGCAGAGGGCGAGGGGCGTGGTCCCGTTTGGGGCATAACATGCGTGGTGGCAGGTGCATGTGGCGGGGGCGGGGGTCTCTTCCTCTCGCGGGGACGGGGGCGGTGCCGGAGGGCCGCTAGGGTTGGAATCTCCTTGAAGGAGCCAGAGAGAGAGAGAGATCGTCAGGACAGGCAGACTATACTTAGATATGCATACGCACGTATTGACCGAGGGCTGGGGAATGGTGATGTTGTTATTCCAGGGATACGGGCAGGCAACACCTAAGGGGGAGGGCAAGGGGGTAGTTTGGGGAGACGGTCCTCGATCCGTAACACACACACACGCGCACACCGGTACGTGAGCTACAAGGACTGGTTTATAACGCCCGTTCATTTGATTTAATTGGCTATTTAATTGCTTCCATTCCTCCCTGTCGCTAAGCGTTCACCATTATCACGCCCATTAGATTCTCATGATAGGGATCTCGGAGAAAATTATAACCATTACCGGCCTGAATCGATCACGTTTTCATATAATTATACGCCAGACGATATTCCAATGTTTATATTTTATCATTATTAAATACGATGTTTCCAAACAATACACATAAATATCTTGGAAATAAAGCACTTCCGTTCACGAAATTCCAATTGTTAATTCTCCAATTAGACCGCCATTAAAATCGTGAATAATGTAACGCTTATAGGAGCGGTGGTATTCTAAATAAAGTCATTAAATATATATTTGAAAAAGTTGATAGCGTTGATGTCATTAACAGTTTAAGTAGTTCCCTTACGTTTCCATATTTTTTGCGGGGTTAATAAACGCCAAAATAACTTATTTTAATGCATACATATTTCGAGTTTCGCTATTGAAAGAAATTTTCCTGTTCGGGATTCGAAGCCTTAATTGAAATAACTTACATCTCTCTTTTCGATATTACTCTCTTTAACAGAAAGCTTTGCTTATAATTAGTTTTTTAAATGATTTAACATTATTATTATTATTTATAATGAACGTTTTACTCCCAATGACCAAAAACTTTTCCTTTCTAGGTTTTATGATTAGGGAATTAAAAGACATTGGTTCAGTGCATCATCATTTAAACCAAAGTTCGCTAATTTGAACCTCACTCAAGGCATGAATACTATTACACTTCACTGTACTTTTAATGTACACCGGACCGCAACAAGGATTAGTGGTAGGAGAAGTTAGGGCACCAGTCTTGCATGAATAAATATTAGTTCGCGATTTTTTTATTATCTTATAATAAAAATATTCGCACATACATGTGAATTTATCAGCTAATACAAAAACACTCGAGCACATACAACATACATTCCTATAAACATCACGTGATTGTTGTTTGACTGATACATAGTATTTGAGTTCAATTTTGTTATAACTGCGTATCGTAGGAGGGAAGAATGAATATTTCAATGTTTTTGGGTGGTATCTCCTCGTATCTCTCTTATTTTATTCCCATGGTCCAACGTACCGATGTAAAACGATACCGTAATAATTCCCTTTGTGTCGCTGGAAAACTACGGTTTCTGCATCTTTCTACGTCTAAGTCGGCTCCCAAACTAATTCTTCCAATTTTTTATCGTGCTAAAATACTACATGATGTAAAATGACTTAAGATAGAATTAAGAGATTTTCAAATATTTCTGAATTAAAATGTGTGTAATGGTAAATTTTATAGCGCCCTCAACACCGCAGTACACGGAGATAATAATTGTGAAATAAATATTATCGAACGGCGATCAGAATTATTGATAATCGGAACTAAATAATGGATCGATAACTCGATGATATAAATAAAGTACAATATTAGGCTTTGGGAGTTGAAGTATCGAAACGATACTTTTGTGATTCATTAAAAGTACTTATTGTTATAGATAGCAATCCTACCATATGAATGAAGACGCGATTCTTCTGATTGAATCAAGATTTATTTATGCCAGTAGCATGTGGATAAGAACAGAGGCCGAATTGCGCTTTGGATAGGGAGTAGATGATAGGTAAATGAGCTCCCCCAGACCAAAGACTTCTGTCAAGAGTAAAGAATCTGTGGTTCCAATTAAAAACGTAACGAGAAAACGTTACGCCAATAGGTATTTTCTTCGATGGAACATGGAAAAATTTTTTTCACCCTTAATATTTTTTAGTTTCATCCGAATGGTAATGAGATTCCTTCTTTCATAATGAAACTCCTTGCTTAGAGTAAGCATTAAAATTGAAAATAAATATTTTCCAAAACCAGTGGACCGGTCCAGATGAGATAATTGGTAAGAAAAATATTCCCTTTTTTCCAGACTCTTCATCCATACCCAATATGAGCTTCATTTTGCAAATTAGCAAGAATGAATGTGTCACCAAATGCTTAAATGAAGGAAAAAAATTGAAAAAAGAGTAATGACACAAAATGCTCACACTGAAATTGCTATTTTTATTTTTAAAAAGTGCCTCTGGAGTATTTGAGTTCTTGGTTAGCATGGAGGACCTTTGTTCGTCAAATCGGAAACGAGTACCCCTGAGGCCCTTCTATATTTGCGTGAGATCAATAACGGCAGGTAAAAATTTAAGTTATCACGTTCGCCGTTGGGCCACAGCTCACACAGGCACCTCGCGAAGGAAGCGAAGGCGATCGCATTTACGACTTCACCATCCATCGGAGCTTACGACTTCCCTCACCAGAGGCGCAAGTTCCCCGCTGCGAGAGGGAAGCAGTAAGATCGGAGGAGACGGAGGAGGGGTGCACGGAGCAAACCAGGTAGAGATGGGCGGTCCTCCGGGAAAAGTACCGGCATTTTTCCGCTGAGTATTAAAAATCAATAATGGTACAGACTTGGCGGTGCTGGTGTTTCTTTTGCCCAAATGAGGTGCTTGTATATTTGCTTTTTAAGTTGAGTGAACCCGGGCAACCCTAAAGTATTAGTTGAAAGCAAGTACCAATTACAGTCAACCCATTATTGCCGTCGTCTCAAAGCAATAATAACATGCTCTTACGACATAGATTTTCTAATAACTTTCCTTCTCTTGAGTAAAAAATTTGGTCTGAAAACTCAGCACCAAATATATTACCCGCATGCCTAAATTTTAGACTGAAATGAATGTCGATTAAATGCGTTCATTAAAGAACGTTTAGGATGCAAAATACGGAAAAATATCATGTGAAAATAGAGTAATGCCGGTAAAAAATTGTTATTAATGGATAAGACGCAGTAATAACCTTTTTAAATGCAAATAGGGAATGATAAATCATTCTCAAACTTTGTTTTTTGATAAGAAGTTTTTGTTTGAGGTAGGATGCCAGTGCTCCAGGTACCGGTAGTCATTATCTCATTATCTAGAATAGCTACATTTTTTCAATAGTTGCCGGAAGTATCTACACTTAGATCTACACAATACGCTGTAAGTTTGCGGCAAGGGCATGAGGTGAGGTGTATCAAGGCCACCAACCATATATACAGAATTATTAGCTACTTCAGTACATGTTAGCTCATATACAACCACACTCGTACACATAGTTGCCTATACATAAATAAAAAGCTATTACAACATCGGAGGCATTACAACATAGGAGTTTAAAGATGTGCCTGATGTCATCGATTAGGTCCCGAACATGTTGCCCTTCCTTCAAAAAAGATACACATTGACATAAAATTTACTCCACTCCATTCCATAAACCATTTAAAGGAAGAACGGTTGTAGGTAAATACCCTCTTCAGTCGTTCTTTCAAATCGGTGCCTTTGTTGTCGATTGATCGCCTTTCAATTTCGACATACCTGTTCTTTTAGGGACCTTTATTACCTCCCCAATGGGGGATTCCTTTAAAATTTGGAAATGTTACTTGTCGGTACGGAGAGTCACCCGGAGAAGAAACTTTCGCTTATAAATTCAATATCCAAGGGTAGGATTGGAAGAGCGAGATGGTCAAATGTCACCACCACTGTACAACGAAAATTGTGGATCTACATTTACGGTCTCACCTCGGGAGAAAGCTGTTGTTCACCCGACTCTCTTTGACATTACAACTGGATGTATAAATTGCGGATCAATACAAGTTGAGGATGTGTAAACTGGATTTATAAATCATTAAGTTGCGTTTATACGTCCTCTTCTCAAAAAATTAGTTATGCGATCCCATTTTCTCATATTTTTCAAAAATGTAGCAACAAATCTGAAAATGGGACTTCCACTTATTTCAACTATACGTATATCGAGAATTATAAACCACCGACTTAGGATTTAAGCAAAATACGAGATTGTGGACAATGGATGAAAAATTAATTCATTCTTCAAGAAGCAATTATGCATTTACATATATATATATATGTATATATATCATGATAAATGTCACCTGCATGACGAAAAACATGGTATTAATGACTTAATGAAATCTGGAATCATTTAAATAAATAACCTTTTGGCCATTAATTGGACGGGAATATACATATGTAATCACGAACCAAAAACAACATGAGTACGACAGCCAATTTAATTGAAGGGCTCAAGAAACTTCAAGGACAAATCGTCAAGAAAATTAAGCTTCATCATATGATGCAATAATCGTTCCCCTATATCCAGGTTTCGTTTTGCATCAGTTTCACCTTAATCTAACAATTTTCCCACTCTAGAAGACCCTACTTGCACCTTTTCCATAGCACTCCACTATACATTTTCAAAGTGTTCAAAAAGATAACGCTTTTGCTAATCTACGGGAAGACATTAGTATCAACTTTAATTATAACTCTGTCCTACATAAATATGTACTGTCCTACATGAATAATGGCAGAGGATTGAAATATCAGACTACAAGGATGCCACATGCATGAAATATTTAGGTTTTCATGAAAAGAGGGGCGATGACAAGATATTTCTAGCAATATTGATGTATCTTATGATAAGGAGCGAGATATAAAATCTATAGTTGCCAGAACCCATGCCTCTTTCTTAATTATATTCCGCAGATATTAGGTTTTTAACATTCCCTATCTGTTTTCAAGAGAAAAATTCAGCGTCCTTTGGAGTTAGAAAAGAATTTTGCCTATCTAATTATTGAAACTTACTGAATGTTATTAGTTAACTTCTTACTCATAATGAATTGTTTTGAAACATTACCTACTTATTTATTATTATTATTATTATTAAAATTTACATGTGCAAATAGACAAATGTCAGGTGGCACACAAGTCCCAAGTGTTACAATAAACTTGCCTTGGAAAAATAACATGGTTTCTGAAATACAATCAACATCACAAAAGATAATAAATAAAATAAGTCTGAAAAAAGAAAAAAAAATACACTAAGGAAATTTCCAAACACCAATCTGTAGTACATAAAAAAAAAATCCCCATTTCATTAACATTTGTTTCCCAATCAACAAGAAAAAAAATTAAGCTATTACATTTAATTTTATACAACACATCAATCAAATGATTACAGAAGTTGTTTACATCTTTTCTTAAAAGTTTGGACTCTGTTAGGAAAGGGCTTAAAAATTTTTGCAGGTAAATTATTCCAATCAACAATTGTTTTATTTAGAAAAGAAAATTTCTTTTTATTCGTTCTTTGTGCCCGGCATTTTACCTTAAAATTGTGGTCATTTCTCCCTATAAAATTCGGGTTCCCCGCCTCTTTCCTTAGATCTGCCCAAGCCTTCTCCCCATTCAGAATGCGGAACATTCCACAAAGTCTGCTTACTTTCCTTCTAGTTTGTAAAGGATCCCAGCCCAACGTTTTTAGCATGTCAGACACACTATCCATCCTCCTATGCTTCCCCAGTACATATCGGGCAGCCTTTCTTTGCACCTTTTCTAGTTTTTTGATTTGTCCTTCTTCATAAGGGTCCCATACTAGAGAAGCGTACTCCAAAATTGGTCTTACCAGGGTCTGATACGCCTTCTCCTTAGTTGCTTTATCGCTCCCTTTGAGGTTTCTCATGACCCAATGAAGAGTTTATAACTAAAACCTTGTCGACTCTTTCGAAATATCTTGAGCAGGATTGAATACACAATCAATCTAAAAAATTAGAAAGTTTTCCCGTAAGGTGGATTTCTTTTTCCAAGAAGTTATTTTAAAATGTGCCTTAGCAGCAACAAAAACTGACGAACAAGATGCAAACTAAAGAAGGGCAGCACGGGCTTACATGTGAGCATTACTGCGCAGGAGAGACATAAGTTGAAGCCCATGTCGATAAAAAACAGACACGCTTCAGGCTCTTTCACAACTCACGACTCCGCCTTCATGCACATACATGAAACATACAGATGACTATAATGTTGGACAAGTTTTAAACACCAGTATGAACGTCTTTCAAGTAATATCTTTTGGTGCCACCTCGGTTAAAATAGCTCAAACAAAATAATTCAGTTTAAGAGATGTCTTTTGAGGTTTCATTGCACATATTTTTTTGAAAAAATTAATTTGTAAAGTTTGTAAAGCTTCTCATTATTGCTCCCTAGCTCTATTTACAATACATGTGCACGCTCCAAGTAAATTAAATCCGGTCGAGAAAAGTATCAATCATGAAACAGAGAAGGTTAACAGTAGGTCAGTTGCTTTCGTTGAGCATCGTTATGACCACAAAGGAAAGGAGGAATACAACAATTTTGCAGCTCTGAGCACAACATCGTTTGAGAAAATGTAATTCGGTGCTTCTCGGAAAATACTGAAAAATGTAGCCTACAAAAATGTAGTACTCACAAAAAAAGTTTTAACCCAAAATATATTTGACGATCGGAACACGGAACACGATCGTAAGACAAATTCCGAACTAATAAAATTAAGTACTTTACCTTGAAAAAGTTCGTCACGTTATTAAAATTTATCTACAAATTAACTACAACTCTAACTAACTTAAAATTAACGAAAACTCATCTCGAGTCAGTTTGTTTTCAGCCTTTTTAACAGAAATAATAATAAAGCAAAGAGTATTGTATGCTAATTTGAATGATTATGAAGGGAATTCTATCTTTAGCATAAACTTAAATCACTCGAGCACACAAAAGGCGTTGACCCTACTCACGGTTCCCAATGAAGAATGAACATTTAGACTCCGATTCAGATCAAAACATTATTGCAAACCTGAAATAATTTATGAATTATTTTTTCTTTGAAGATCAGAGAAACAATTCAGCGTTTCCCGAGGGGACGAAGAAAGCTAATATCAAATTAGTATCTAATATATGTTTACATTTTGTTTGAAATTTCTATACTTGTACGCGTTTCGTTTTTAATAAACTACTGCAACGAAATAATCGAGACGCGAATAACATTTATTCTACATATTAACTCACCGCAATGCCCATTATGTTGTAAATTAGGGTTATTAATGATGATTTATTTTGTTTAAAGGAAGCCATTGATAGTAGTAACTCGCAGTATGGAGAAGATAGTCTCGCAGTGTAATGTTCATACATTTGAAAGTTTAGAGCGCATGGCAAACCCACGATAAAAGGATAGCTTTTTATGAAAATGATATCCCGTCATATGACACAGTTGTGAGTTGGGAAAGGTATTTTCTAGCTGGCCATATGTTCCTCATAAACGATCCAAGGAATGGAAGACCATCACTCATGGACGATGCTGCTACAGTGAAGAAAAAGGAGGACTTTATCCTTTTAGGCCGAAGAGCAACCATCCAATCGGTCATGAATGAGACTGATCTTAGTAACGGTAGTAAGTGGAAAGTTATTCACGATGAACTGCGTGTTTATGAAGTCAAAGGTGTCATTAGGCTGAGTTCCACAACTAGTGACTCCTTTTCAGAAGCAAACCCGGCGGGACCGGCTTTGCTTTGCTTTGTGGCTTTGAAATTTTGTCGCATCCGCCCTATTCTCCCGATATCACCCCAAGCGACTTTCTTTTTTTTTCCAGAACTAAAAAAAAACGATTTCGGGGTAGGAAAGTTGACAACATAAATGATGTGATTCGAGTTGGGAAACAATTTTTTTTGACATAATTTGCAAAATTCTACAATAACAGTCATCGAAAGGTCAGAAAACGCTGGAAGAAATGTATACTCATCTATCCTGCAGAAATTCCTTTCTAATTATCCTTCATTGGCGAATATACCGGAGCAGCAGAAATAGCGGTTGATAGAGTATACGTGGGTGGTCTGAAAAGTTTCCGACTCGGAATATTTCAGAAAAAATGTCTTGTACCTTTCTTAGATCGGACATTTTTCAGACCACCATTGAAATTGATTGTCTATTTAGATTTACAGTGATTTCACGTCTTAGGATTTATTTATTTCCCTAATTATTACACGTTGCTAATAGTTGGATGATAATTAGAATCAGGAATACAAAACACCTTCCGTAACCTTCGGGAAAATGCTTTTTCAAGTTGATCAATGACGCCTAAGCTGCTTTCCATTGTTGCCCCCCCTTACCATCAAGTACATATCCAGTCGGAGGAATTGCGACTGATCAATCCATCGGAAAACCGTAAGAGCAGTACGGGCAACGGGGATCGCAGTCACTGAGGATTCGTCCGTAATTTTTTTCTTACCTTCCTCCCTCCATTAAACCCACACAAACTTGCCCATAAAGAAAAACAATCGACCATCACGCACTCCTCTTGGAAGACCCTCCCCGAGTAGTATAGTTACTTACGTGTCGGCATCCACAAATATTCGGCGGCGGCATCTTTCAAGGAGGACGATACAAATAAAGCCAATGATTTCCCCGTCTTGTTGGGGATTATTATCGCGCGGACTTCACCGTCGGATCGGAAGCACCGGGATCACTGCCATATGGTGTGTTGGCAGGGTTGCCAAAACGGAACATCGGGAAAATACCGAAATCGTCTTCAGGACTTCCCTGAAAAGGCAATGGAGAGAAATTGAGTTGTGCACTAAAATTAAATGACGCACTCGGAGCACGATAGATAGACGTATTCATTCATGTTATTCTTCCGATTTTACTACCTATTATTTACGCCTATGGAATATTTATGGTTGGGACTGGAACGTTTTGGTAGATAAGAAGGAAAAACAAGGAAATATTGAATGTAACGTAAATATAATTTGAAAATAAACACAATTATGGCACTCAATTTCCGGTTTGATGGTCCTCATGCTTAGTAAACTATACGGAACGTAAAATGCACAGATTCATGGTGGCTATGCGTGCCAGGTGGTTTCCCCAAACCGAGGTTTGCCAGTAAGAACTAGTCAGTGGCATATTTTGGGTTGGGATGTGGGACCCTAAGTCCATTACGCAACACTCCACAAGAGAAAATTATCTTTGAATAAAATTTTTATCAATATGGATTCCAATTTGATGCATTACAACGATTTAAAAAATGCATGCAAAGGTCCAATCTTTCTCATTTCTTTAGTCGCTACGTCATACGACATTTAACTGTGCCTTTAAGAAAATTGTTTCTAGAATTTTCCATTTTTTTATATTTTCGCACGTGTTTCCTACAGAGTGAACGTTAAATAAAAAGTTACCTGACGCAGACCTGGTGTGCGGCAATGATTATAATTGAATGAGCAAATAAAGATTTCCTCCGATGCCAACCGGTCTGGATTTACAGTGGATTCTATTCCATTGTATATTTATTATTCTAACTACGTCATTTGCTTTATTTTTGTAAGATGTTACTCTTGACTACTTACTCATCCTCGACCAATTTTACAAGTACTCTCAGTCACACTTCAAAATATAACAAATAAAATACTACCTTTATAACAGATATCTAAAATGTAATACTACGTACCATATAGTTTAAGCTTTGCGATGAATACTTGAAATTTCATCTCGAATCAGTTTTTTCGGGCATCATAGATCAACATTATTTTGAGTTATATTAAGAAAAAGAAGTTCAAATTTTAACATTCACTGGAATACCTTGCAATGAAAGCAAGGAAGGGGGAGAAACGGCAAAAGTTTGAAGAGGGGAGAACGGCCAGAAGGAGTTGAAAGGGGACGAGAATCAGAAAAGGAATGAATGAATTTGAATGGTGAGAGGAGAGAATATGTAAGGGAGAAGATGGTAACGTTAAAAGGAATTCAAGTACCAATACTATGCCAGCTGAAATATTACCCTGTGAAATTTCATTATTTATCTCCCGTAGCCAAAGGACAAGATAACAAAACATTAGGAGTCATTAGAAGAGTGTTGGGAAGATGTGGCGAGAAGGTCACCTGTCAATATCATTTTTCCCTTGTTAGGACTCATTTAGAATATGCTCCTAATACGTACATGGGATCCTCATGAATCTGATTTGATATCCAAATTAGATCGCATGTAGCGTAGAAGGGATACAAGATTTTTATTACGACAAATTGAGTAATGTATGAAAATTATTAGAGGAGCTAGGTTGGGAATCACTCACGGAGCGTTGGTTAAATTTCAGATTAAATCTCTTGAATTAACCGGAGGTATGTCTCCTTACCGATAATTTTGAGAATGTATTATTAGCACCATCGTACTAAAATAGGAGATATTATGCCAATTAAATTAGATAGATTAAGTGTGGAACAGATAGATTTAAAATGTCATTTTTCCCATGAACGATAAGGGATCAGAAAAACGTAGACCGATCGCGCGAGGAGGGAAAATTATTTTGTGTCAAAAGTAGTCTGGTGTGAAGTCATCCCCCGCCACACGCCCCAGTGGTGGCTTGTAGAGTACCATGTACGTATGTATGTAACGCATCGCAAGGATATTGAAGAATTATCTCGCACGCTGCAGAGCCCAAAAGGGAAGGAGCAGGTGGACGAATGTCTGCCGCTCGCTCCGAGAATGGGAGCTGAGTCGGCGTGGGGAGGAGTGGAAAGGGGGTACTTGATTGCGGGGAAATGGAGGTAAATAGGAAATATTCAAATCTCCAGTGGAAAATTTCAAGGAACCAGAAAGGAAGATGGGACAGATGGACGGTGTAGAGGTTCAAGAACTGGCGGAGGACAGAGAAAGGGCAGAGGGGAGAGGAGAAACGGAGAGTAGTAAATATTCGCGCGTTTAAGACTAATTGAAAGACGACGCCGGGTGCAACTCCGGTGAAAAAAACAGTTTAAAAAAAACTAAAACTGCGATTCAAAATATTTAGCTGCTTGAAATAATCGCTCAAGATCGAATGACTAGTTATGAAATAATACATTTGTTGAATAAGCATTTTCATTCCTTCAGTTAGTAAATTGAAATTTGAGCATTAATTCTTTCCCCTTTTCATGGCAACTATTTTGTAGATATATGTATCCTTCTTAATACATCTGACCTTTAATTATTTATCTCTGAGCACGACGCTTTTGACCTCAATTTTTTCAGCTTCTCCCTGATAATACGATGATAAGTATATACAAAAGTCCAAAGCACGAAAAAGTATCCAAGACTTTGCGTTTTCATATGCATTGCCAATCCAAACGTTTCCTGTGGAAAGGCAAAGTCTTTGATTCTTTCTTTATGATTTAAAAACGGATTTCCATTAAGTATCGACCTCATCCACCTATCAAATAAAAAAATTAATTGAAAATCTCCCAGTTGAATTTTATTATGGTCAGAGGCCCTCTTCAGGATTTATTAAGAATTCCACAAACATTTATGCATGCAACACCGTCGTGTAACACTGATAAATATTTATGAAAACTTTTACAAAGTTTATTCTTTTTCCTATTAATGCTTGTTGTTTGTCTAAGAGACAATTCTATCGCTGTGACAAGGAATGGAGAGGACAGTGGCACTAAAAATGCAAAACGATGAGGAAGACGCACTCTTCCATTCGATGCTGACGCCGACGAGGACTTTTTAATCTTGCATCTCCCCCTTTCTCCGAGTATTTCCTTCCAAACCCTCACACTATTTCCTCCTCCCGCCTCCGAACGAATCCGATGTCCGTTTCCTAAATTGGGTGCATTCGCCGCCGCCGCCTGTCGCCGCTCTGACGCGTAGAGAACCCCTCTCGCGTCGGGCAATCGCGCCGCTCACCCACCTCCCTCCTTTCCCCTCCATCCACCCTGACGCAGTTTCAGACGCTCGGCGTTCTCATTCCACGAACTGTTCCCAGAATGCAATCGGCACTGCAGTCGCTAAA
Organism: Hetaerina titia; assembly: GCA_037158775.1. Classification (NCBI taxonomy): domain Eukaryota; kingdom Metazoa; phylum Arthropoda; class Insecta; order Odonata; family Calopterygidae; genus Hetaerina; species Hetaerina titia. The sequence continues at coordinate 81,133,641 of CM073771.1, read as the reverse complement.
CGGCGAAGCCAGTCGATTGCGATGGTGACGACGACAATAAATGAATTTGCTTTTCTTTATGTGCTGCACTTAATTTCCTCCGCTGAGAAAGCATCCATTTTCCCCCAGTGGTAACGTGACATTGTCGACGACCGCGGCCTGTGGCGCACGCCACGTGTGCAATGGGTTTGTTTGCTCAAGTGACTCGTGGTGCTCTCAGAAAATGAATAAATTACCATCGGAAGACGGCCCTGATGATGAATTGCTGCTGTCATTATCATCGGCGCATCATAAATTACCCGCAACGGAAATTTTTATTTTCCTGTTCGCGCCGGCTACGAAACAGAATAGATAACAAGTATTAAAGTTGCGCTGAAATGCAGGGTAAAATAAGGCTAACACAGTTAAGTTTATCTACGGGACTCGGTCCAGAGGCGTTTTTTAATAAACTACCCAAGCCCGTAAACATTCTGTGAAATATGTTATCTTCTTATAAAAACAGCATCAGAATTTTTTTCACGGATCTACCTTTTTATTTAACCTCAATAAAATTGAAAAAACCACAGAGATGGTGTACTACTGCTACTCGGGTTAATACTGTGGTCCGAATTCCTTTTGTATCACAGTGCCGCAGTTAATATAATCTTTTTTACCATGGCAATACATTGCTCCACCGACCATTGTGGTCTCCTATACTCATCTTGAGGAGAACGGCTGCTCACTCATACGGATAGGTTGAGGTAGCCATTTTCCGATGGTGGTATTATCATGGGATTACATGCAGAATCACACCAAGATAAGTATATGTCGAGTATATTTTATCAATTCATGGCCAACTTCTATTTTCCGGGGCGCTTGACTCCATTACTGTGCAATTATTAATGAAATAGGTGAGTGCTACGATGGTTTAAATGGGAGATATTATTTGAATGATCCCAAATAAACAAAGAGTAACTACTTTTTCCCAGGTGTTTAAGTACATGAATTTGCACGTGCGCGCTCCCACATGTGTGCCTACTTCACGTGAGCCCACGAGAAAAGACGGCAGTTTATCTCTATATTTGCTGACGTGGGCTGTGACGCTATGCTGTGTCACGTACCTAAAGAAGTCCGAGAACATCGATTTTTTTATCAAGCAAATATATTTCCTAAGTGAAGAGCACGGGCATCACCTGCTCTTGCAAAAACGAAGTGGAAATTCCTTTGTAAGTTGACAACTCAAGCCCTCCCATTGACGATTTGACAAGGCACGAAAACATACACACTCTTCAAGTGAAGGAGTAGTTTCTACACGCAAACATTATCTTTTTATTTAAAATCGTATTTCGGCATATATTTATTAATTATATGTTGACTACTGCGATTTAATGATGCACCAAGTATTTACGAAATGCTTTAACACAATATTTTAAAAATATTTGCAACTCTGGACATATTTTGGACAATTTATTTTATTCACAATCGAAAAAAATCGTCCGGGAGTAGTCAACTTTGGAAAGGTGATCCTATTGGATTTGGGACAAAAAACTTAGAGGAAGAGGACGAGAAGTTAATGATGTTGCACATACACGAAGTCTTCTCTGGATTTTCACCAGATCAGGTCACTTTTGACGTTTCGAAGGCTAAAACTGAGTCAACGCCCTTAGGATGATGGCAGAGTTAGTCTTTCAAAATTCGAGAGCGGCCTCACCTAGTGGAAAACCAGAGATGACTTCATACACAGCATAAAACGGGAAAAAACCAAATCCTTCAGGCTCACTATAGCTCACGCGTGAGAGAATGAAATCCGGGCGTATTAATCGTGAGGGCCCGCCGGGCACACTTTGGGTCATAGAACGATTAGTATGTTTCTTCGAATGGATGACAGAGAGAGTGGGAGGGAGAAATTCCGCGTGTTTATAAAAAGGAAAAATAGGGAGGGTGGGTTAGGGTGGAGTCGTTGCGGACAGGCAGGGAGTGGGGAAGGAAGAGCACCCTATAGATGAGCAATCTCCACCTGTTTGGCCGTCGGGTCGCACTGAAGGAAAAAAAACGAAGAGGTAATCAAGGTCTTGGCACTCTTCGGCCCCGTTTGTCTGCCCTGCCCACGCCCCTACCTCACACACACATACATGAGCAAACACACACCCTATACCCTCTACTACCTACAATTAAACCCACCCTACCCCGGCGATTCCCGCTCCAACTCTCCCCCGCACATTTTCACCATCCTACTCGAGCGATAGCCTACTCTCACTCGTTGATTTCTACGCCTACCACCGCCCTAGCCGCCGCCCATGCCCTCTCCTCCTACTCCCTCTCTCTCCTCATCGCGCTCCTCTTACGCACGTTCGAGATCGACTCGGTCGGCAGAGGGTCAATTGTGTAAGGGGCGAGCGAGCGAGTCTCCGCACCCACTCGCGACGGAGGCGGGCGGTGGGGCCGCCGCGTGGGAGAGGAGGAGGATTGCTCGCGCGCGGGACGAGAAAGGTTCTCTCCGCGGGGAGGGAACCATTTCGCTCCGCGCGTCATTTTTACTCGAGGCTGCGGCGGCGCAAGAGGGAGGAGGAAAAGGAATTCCGGTGTCACGTCCTCCGCGGCGATTCCTGTCGTCCCACGGTCTTTCCTACTTCTTCGCTTCCTCGACGCTTCGTCCACCTGCCGTCCAGTTCGGTGTTCACGTCATGCCGATCTCGAGAGGCAGGGGCGTGAGCGAGGCCATGTGGGTCATCCTTTTCTACATTTCCCCCCACCCCTATTAAACTTCTGCCCCTTTTCTTTTCCTCGCCACACTCCTAAGAAAGAAGCACTGTGAAATTCTGTCGTGATTATCATCGGGCAGCTATTCTAGCATTGATTCTATGCAGCTCTCCAAGAAATTTATTTCCTTTTAGATCTCTTGACTTGTTGGATTACTAGTTTTAAACCATCATGGTTAGTTTTTAATATATCTGCTTTATAGCCTTTCTCTTCAAATATTTCCATCCAATTTTTCACGCCCTTGCATTTAGTACCTTAACATTTTCATGTGTACCTGAAAACATATCCCATCACACCGATATTACACAATAAAACTCATCAGAAGTAGAAATATATCCCAATTAGAATTAAGTTTGCGTAGATATCCAATCTATTCTTCCTCTTTGTCACCACTTCATACCTTTGTATTTCTTCGCTATACAGACTGCAACCACCACAGTCAAGTTTCTTATAAGTGATCATCCTCTTTATCCTTTCTGTTCACTCTTTCCTCTAAAGTTGCTATCACCAAGCCATTACACCGGCAAATACTTTCTTTGTATTTGTAGAAAGTTATTCGACCGATATTCCTTAAATTTTTATTCGGCTGCTCAATATTTTCAGTTTTCCTCCAGCTGAGGAAAATATATTTTTTGTGTAGGAGTCGAGGAGTTGCCTTTCTTGAAAATTAAGGTTTCAAATATTAGGGTAGTTCTTATTCTATTCTTATTAAATTCGATAATTCCCAAAAAAATTCAGATGCACTGGCTCCCCAATATTTCAGTAAGATGGATGAATTAACGTTGATCCGATAGATGTATACAGCAGGTTATGACTTGGGATACTGCAGTATTAAAACAATTATTAAAGGATAAACTTCCTCCCTTCGCATTTTGAAAACGGGATTTCCTTGAAAAAGCATTTCCTGAAAGTGAACGGCGTGATGGAAATGCACCTACGCACGTTTTTTCTACCATGCTATTTCTAGATCGTTTCAATTTTCCATTTTTCTTATGAAGAGCCGTAATGATATGTGAAAAGTAAGTTTCCTTGGTGAAATTTATAGCGAAAAGTAGGCTGCGTTGAGAGCAGAAAGATAGCCAAACGACGGGCTAAGGAAAATTACAGAAATAGCATATACCGAAAAAACTGTCACAATACCCATGAGTATTCGTTGGGTTCCAACATTGAAACGAACAATCACAAGAAAAAACTAAACCGCTCACATCTTATTCTCAATTGAAACTCAAAAGCATATCGTAATAATTATATCCCGCCGTTTCCATTCGTATGCGTTATCATTGCCTTCGCATGGCCTCATTGTTTTTTCTCTAACAGTTGTAGAACCAGAAATGTCAAACCGCTCCTTCAAAAATATGGTTTCACAAAAAAAAGCAAATTGACATCACCCATAAAGAAAATAACGTACCAATTTCCATGTAGTCAACGACGGTAATAGGGTTAAAGGCTAAAGTGTTGTCTCACGAATATCAAATTTTTTTCATGGTTTCGCGTACGCATGCCTGCGTGTTCACTGAGCCCAAACATCCTGCCTCCAAATTTCTTAGAGGTTTTGAAACGGATTCAACCCTAGCTCAATGTTCATACTGGACGAAGGAAAAACCCTCTCGGCATTCTTTTTCCAAGGGTGCCGAAGAGCCTACCGCCCTGCCACCCCCTCATTTCCCAAAACGGAAGGAGAATGGAAAAAAGCAATGAAAATTCAAAGGTGGCGGACCGCAATAAAAAACGGCCCGTCGGGAACTAGATACGTGGTTTCAACCTCGCCCACATTAAAAGAAATCCTATCTGCCTTCCGATCGACCGTAATATTATTTGGGTCACCATCTTCCTCTTTCCCATCCTTATGGATACCTTAAGGGGGAGAAGGAGGGTAGATGAAAAAAACACAAAAACCACCTTTACCCCTACGAGCGTTCCCCGAAGTGAAAAGCGGAATAAAGAGAGAGAAAAAAATATATAATTCATCTCGCGAGTGTAAATTGCGTGACAAAGGGGATGAAATGCATTAGCATTCGAAGAATTTTAGGAGAGGGATCCGGTTAGACCCGAATATTATCGGGTAGGGAGAGAACTTCGGTAGTCCCACTATGGGCGTGTTCGGGAGCCTTATACTGCCCCCTCGGGGCCGAAGAGCACACCCTGCGAGCCTCCTCTCGCGATGGCAGGGGAAAGGGAAGCTGACTCCAAGGGATGAGAAGCCCCCGCGAGGGGAGAGGGAGGGGTTTTTGAGAGGCTATGGGGTGGGAAAGACGGGGAACGGCCGGGAGAGACGCTCCGCCGCCTCAGGAAGTAAGGCCTGGGGAGAAGACGGTAGCTGCGAAGAAGGATGTGGGGTCTCCAAGGGGCGGCGGTAGTGATGGAGGGGCGGGGGGAAGAAAAGGGTTTGGGAGCAGGAAGGTGGTTTGGGGAGGAGGCGGTGGCTACCTTCCCGCCTACCTCATTTCCACATCCGAATACAATCAACATAAAACTCCTTCGTGTCGTACGCCTCCCGAAGCCCTAAGCGGGTGGGCCGCCGACCGCCGCCGCTCGGGGAGGTGGGGAGGAAGGAGGTCGGCCGATCTTCCTCCCGCTAATTTGCCGGTCGGCATCCCGGCCCACTTAGCGGCGTACCGGACAAAGTGGTGGGGGTGGGAGGGCACACGTATCTCATCCTCCCCCACTCCCGTTGAAACTTTACGCTCCGTCTCCACTGCCAACGTATCAACAGTACTATGTACCATCGGGGGCAGGAAACGCCGCATCGTGGACAAGTACATTCTTACCGTCGTAACTTACAGATCCGAAAGCTGCCAATTTGCCGTGGTAAGTGAGTTGCAAGGTGAAAAGCAGATGAAGGAAGTGTGAAGCACATTAATTAACTGAAGCAAGTAAATCGGAAAAGAGTTGAGAGTTTTCTGAGGAAGAAGTGATTTTATGAAAGAAAAGGTTTCCCCCAAAATAGTCTCCATTTTAGTTAAGCATGTCGTCAATAGAGCACAATCACAGTGGCGGAAAATAATTATGAATATGGCTTTCACAGAAACAAGGTTCCAAAGCAATATACTTTGAAGAGTATTTTAAAGAGTAAAACAGGTACGTATAAGGCACTCGTATGCATGGCTTGTAATTACCCCAGAGATAAGCAACGTACTGTTTACTTGCTTATTATGAACGTGTAACTGAGAAATGCACTGAAATAATATGGGGAAGTAAGAGGCAGTGAAAACATGTGTTAATTGGTCACGCTGATACGTACGATGGTAGTGGAGTCGAGGCATTTCCAGGCCTTCATAACCCCATCCCTCCTGTTCATCGGGCACATCGTCGGGGATCGGAGAGGCGGGGGGGGGGGCGGGAACCACCGATAATTCGTATCTATAAATCAAAGGGAGATATCTGGCTCGGGTAGCCAAGCGGTGGCGCGGCGTCACTCTAGGGCCCCGGCAGCGGGATATCCGCCGGGCGCAATGAAGGGGCGAGGGAGCCCACGGACCCAATGATTTCCACCCTTCCTTTGCCGTATTCCATTAGTTTCTTTTCCGTCCACTTTTACGCAGCGAGCGCCATAAATCCTCGCCTCGCTCCCACTGCCCTCACACAGTGCTCACGCATGACTCCTGAAAGATTCATAAACTCCGAGGAGGAATTTAAAATGATTGAAAATTCGGGGTCCTGGGCGTTATTATTTTTTCACGGAAAGGGGTAACCGCTCCAATTTATGAGTAGATTTCGATGTTTGACGGCGATATGAAGCGAGTTTTGTCGGCTGGTGAGATTCCTTCAGACGCATTGCAAATCGCGCGATGATGGGACTCCCCCAGGAGACACACCCGGGGCCAATACTGGAACAGCTGCCTCCAGTTGAAATGACGCTGGGATTTAAATGTGTTTGCCTTCACCAGCCGTTTCGTTTGAGGACTCCCAACCACTCCAGTGATTTTACTCTGCAGGAGAACCGGAGTAATTTTTCCGGAATCCCCCTCCCCAAGGGATCTCATCACTTCGCTACCCCTTCTTAAAGAATTGATTCGTGATGCCTTGTTTTCGCATCGTTTGGGAACGCCCGCGAAAAGAAAATATAGTAATGACCACGGTCGTAAATGAAAATCACCTAAAGAGATTGATTGCTTCGCTGTCCGTTAGAGGTGAGAAGAAAAATAATATTTTGAGACAAATTCGTATAAGAGAAAAATAACGCTAATTAAACTTTTTGTTCACATTCTTGTTGAAATTCCACGTGAAAATGAGATTATAAAGATGATTTTAAGCCAGAGTGGGATTTTTTCCCAAATGGTGTTTGAAAAATACCTATTAAAACGGTTCCTGTTATTGTGTTTCATGGCGATTGAATTTAATAGGTTTTGACACAAGTAAATGGCCCCGCATACCTCCTCAAACGGCCAATTTTCACAAACCAAATTCTGCGCTTCTCATCTCGTTCTAGAATCAGCAGCATGGGCTGTGGAACATTGCATGAGCTAACTTTACATTAGTAAACAGTTCCTTGGTGAGCACTTTAATGTGGGTCGGTCCATCTGTTAACATCCTAAAGCACAGACTCATTTACACGAACTTTACATCAGAAATAACTTTAAATCGTCATCTACATTACGTACACTCATCGAATCGAAGCTCCTAGACCGCATCCTTCCAATTTTCTTTAGCAAATTCTGATTTTCCTCATGCTCTCACAGATGATCTCTCTTACATCACTTTATAACTTACTTGACGTATCTCTTATCTATGCTGCCTTCCCATCTATAGCCTTCCAAGGAAATAACATAAATACGTAATTCATACATTTCTCAGTGTAAAAACTTATTTTTTCTCATATCCTATGTTACCATACCCACAATACCTTATGAACTTTTTCTAATCTAGACAATAATGTAGTTCATTGCTTCTTTTTTCATTTATCCTCTGCCTTCAGTATCCTCCCTCAGGAACAGACTTTGAAGGCTCAAATTCATTTCTGGTCCGCTTATCTCACTCATGTCTATACACCATAGTTTTTCAGTAATTTTCTAAAACGTTGACAAATTTTCTATAATTATTCATAATCATTTATTTTATATGGCAAAATTCTTTGAAGGTTAAAATATTAGTTATTGGATATTATATATTGTAAACTGTAGTGAAAAAATTAAGGTCGATCCGCATAAAGAAAACAACCATGAATTCTACATTTTATTTAATGGATGAGTACAGGTATCGCCTCGCACGCGGCGTAAGGCGTATGTGAAATTCACTCATGCCGGGTGAAGAAGTTAGCTGTTTTTCCTGTTCCACCAGCAGTTTCGCAGAAAGTTCCGTTATCAAGAATTGTTAGAGTAGAATCTCTTCGGTTTTAAATCTAACATCGCTCTCCAAAATTTACCCCTTTCGGCATATATCAATTGAAATGTTCATTAGGATCATAAACATATCAAATAAGTGGGAGTGAATATAAAAATGATTAAATATGAGAGTTGGGAATTACATTTCCAGGAATAATTTTGTGAATGACGTGGACGTAAATTATCTTAAATACAAATTATAGCGAAGGAAAGATGATAATAGAAGAAAATTAAATTGAATTTTACAGGTCACAAATCTTTACCAACCAAAGATAATAAATTCTTTGATCAATTGCTTTTAGTAAAAAATAGAATTGCGATACTGAAGTATTACCAGGTAAGCAAACTCAACATGACACGAAATGAGTTAAACATTTAAATAAGAGAAATGCAATCAATGGCGCATTATTCCATCAAATTTGGATGGACTCACTCTGGAAATCTATAAAACCTTGCGCCTTCGTTAGAACTGAAAGTCGAGTAACTTCAAAACAAATTTTGAAGAATTTTACCCTCTAATTTTGTTTTGAATTGATTGTTAAATTTTCTACAGTAACGTTAAACAAAACCCCTTAGGATCACTTAAGTCTAAATTGTGCCTAAATGGTTTCAAATTCAAATCATAATCCTTGCATGGTTGAAAACAACAAGTTTTCGCAACGTTAGTGGCGTGAAAAGGAAAACGCTCCCTTTGAATACCTAACAATTTTGAAAATAAATTCAGAGTATTCTAAACAGGATCTCGAACGAAACAGCTTATAGCAGTCCGGAGCACTTTATTCATAGGAAGAGTTTCCCTTAGGCGGGTTTCATCAAATACTCTGCGATTGGTTGGTCGGTTGATTGCACCCCTTTTGCCGTGTGGTCACGAGAGCGTCGAGAAATTAGGTGCCATTCGACGGGGCCCCAGGGAAGGAAAGAATGAAATCCTTTGAAAATGAAATGGAATCACATTCCCTGAGGCCAGGGTGATATTACGCTTGCATGCCTATTCCCATCTCAATCGCATTCCTTTGAGGTCGCTTCATTGCGTTTGAAACCACGAACGAATATTAACACCCACTTTCTATATTTCCACTTTCCGTTTAAAAAAAATACGGATTACAACCATCAGCAGCACGAAAAATGGATTTTTGACACTTTTTCAGCCGTAATCCTCTCTCTGATACTCATTCTCTACGCTGCAGATAATAATTTTCGCCTTTTAACTTAATACATAGGGGAAGAACTTACTTTTAATAAATCCTATATGTGTACGGTTTGCCTATGAAACCAGGACTAATCGTTACACTCACTTAGACGATGTGCGTGAAACTTGTAACATATTATACGAACTTTTAGAAATTCTTTTAAAACAACGTTAGTACAAAATTGAATTCGATCCATCCCAACCAAGGAAATAACCAAAGGTTGGTGTTGATACAAATAAATAGTTGGTAAAGGTGAAGATGAAGATCATCAAGAATTTTCAATATATGGGTGGTAACACATTACCTTGTCCAAAAATTCCAGTGCCCCACGAAGTTCAATAGGAAATTCTCACCACTTTGATTTTTAGATGGATGTATAAACACCTTTTTGTTTGTAAATGAATGAATGAATCCACTCTAAAGTCTTGAGTCAGATTTCCTCTTTTGTCGATAGTCCGAAAGCTACAAGAGACAATTTTAGTCAAAACGTATCGCTACAAATAGGACCAAAGATTTAAAATCAAGGCATGCTATCCGGTTTATAACGTTTAAATAAATTAAGATGAATTTGAATATTCAAATCGTAAGCATTCGTAAACCCTTAAAGAGGAGACTTTAAATCCAAACCCTATATATTTTTAACAGCACTATTTAATTGATTTCTAAAAATTTCATTAGCTCTGCCCTTCTTGAAGGATTATGAGAACCCTAAAATGTATTACTGTTCGTAAATCAATTAACCCATGAATATATTAGTCCAATTAAAACGTTTCTAATCTACTCACTGGAAAAATAATTACATTGAAGACGTATAACGTAATTCCGTTGTGCTAGCAGTGCTGATAGATGTTTGCAATCTTGTAGTGCTTTCGTAATATGCGCCACAAAGAAAATGCACGGTTAGTCATATTCATGATGAAGAAAATCAAAATATCTTGAATTAAACTAGATGATTAGGTAAATATTTCATTAACTTAAATAGGGATTGGTTACAAACATGATTTTCTCTGATAAAGAATACTGCAAATTGGACCCGGAGAAGTCTATCAAGCCTAATGGTCATACTCCTGTGATAGAAAAACTGCTGGTGGAAAAACTTGATGATTAACTAAAGTTGCTATAAGATTTTAAGTTAGAGTAAGTAAAATTGCTGACGAATGGATCATCTGCTGGATCTATACTACACATGTGCTACTTCAAAAAAAGCAAGTGATGAGATATGCGAGCAAAAGCTGAACAAAATTTTGAAAGAGTAAGCGTGTAGTGAGAAAAAGTAGATTGAGTGACCCGCAAGTGAATGCTATGAAATCCACGTAACAAGTTAGTCAGGTAGGTGTGAGAATATGTGTGATCTTAAAGGAATGGTTTGAAGTAATACACAATATGAGTACATAAGGCTAACATGTCCTCTCAACATTTTTATGAATTAACCTTAGAGATGCATGGTTGGAAAAGGATGGATACAATTGCTGGATATTTAAATGAACTTTTTCTATATTTCAAGGATGAGCTCTCGCATGAAGAACACGGTGTATAAAGATCCTTAATTGCTTCTCTGAGGTAACAGAGGGAGCGGCAACTTCTAAAAATTAAAAGTAATAGAACTTGATAAGGAAAATTGGAAAATTGTTGCAGAATGAGTCTCAACGGAGAAATAATTGAGCCAGAAGATGACTTCATGTAACTTAAGTAGAATGCTTGTAAAAGGTAATAGGGTAAGTTAAGAGGTTAAAAGGACTGACAGCTCATCCAGAGAAGTTGTTGATCGTATATAGATAGTACACAAAATGATTGAATGAATCGGCAAAAAAAGGTTAAGCATCAAAGTATACTCCTCTCCAAATTAATATTTGGAAACGAATTTTGGGAAAACCACAAAAACCATAAATGTTGACTTCAAGCATTAGGGACTCAGAGATTATTCATTAGAATAATTCTAGATAGGGTGAGGAAACGAATGGGTTAAGGAAGAATGTTTATTTTAGCCTTTCACATTAGACAAGCATAACGAAATACGCTACACTGGTTTACGCATTTTGTGAGGATGGACAAGTTTAATGAACATACAGATATATAAAAGCAGAGAAAATTGGTTGAAAGAAAGGGTTAGACCTATTAATCAAAGGTAAACGCCGACTCAATACACGGACTATGATAATTAACAAAACCAAATGAGCCCGTATAAAACAACGTACAAATATAGCAGAGGGCATTGAAAAAAGAAGGAATGTTATAGAAATGAGCAAATGAGATTTGGTGTTATGTCATTACATAAAATCTGTATGAACTACGTAAAATTCAATTTGGCAGCAAAAATTTATTTGTTAACAAATACGATGAACAAAAACTTCTATGGCAACATATGTGTACAATTATTTACCAAAATATGCTTCATAAAAGACTGAAATACGTATGTACAAAATACCGCAAATAGTCATAGGGGAAATAGGTCCATAGGATGACATTTTTATAATTGTGTTTGGGGAGACAAGGCTTGTGGCGTTTTTACAAGGCTCTGTGAGGGTAACGGACGAAAATATATAATAAACTAGCGCATTATACGTCAATTACGTGTCTCTTTATCACAGCAGTACAAGTTATTCAAAATCGATCAATGGAGGTAGTTTACGTATTAAATTAATTGGAAGATGTTCTCTGATCTGACGGCTAATATGAAAGTATTATTTTTACCCATGCAACGAGCGCAGTCTTATCTTAGCTGGCTCGGAAATAAAATTCATTATTTAGGGGTATTTTTTACCATTCTCCTCAGTAGCTACTCATAAATTTAGCCGTTAACTACATCTAAATATGTTATTACGATCAATGAGACACCAAAGTAATTCATCCACCGAGAATTGCTTGAAGCATTGAACCGTGAATTGATGTGTGGGTCCTACCGAGAAAAACACTCAACATTTCATTCCGGCCGGAAACTTCGCTTAGTCTGGCGAGTTCGACGAACCTTTCATTCGACAGTTTCGGTTTTAGGCACCCCACCGATAAACTTCCTTTGAGCACCCATTCCCTCCCGTCCCAGATGAAGTCGGCAGTAAATAAATAATTATTTGAATCGACTCGAATGATGCTGATAATAAATTCCGCCTCCGTCTCCTCATTTGCCGGCCACAAGATGCGACGTAAAGGAAGGGGCCACGTCATTAGCATACGCCTCCACTCTTCTAAGGGATGGGGAGAGAATCAAGAGAGAGAGAGAGAGAGAGAGCTCTCTGGTCTCTCTCTATATATTTATCCTTCCTACATTTCCTCTCCCCACATCTTTGGAAGTCGCCCACGCCCAAGCAAGCCGCATGGGCCGCGTCCCACGAGGGAACGCCTCTCTCTCGCTTTACCGCGTGTGGGACCGTGGGAGGATGTCCGCGAGTCCGTTCGGTCTCTCCGAATCCACAACCATGCCATAGCGTGGTCGTCCACATAAGAATGAGGTGTATGAGTTCTGACATCACACATAGTGGTCGTTTTGAAGAAAGTGTAGACTGGCCGGAGGTGCTTCCAAGGTTGGCTGCGAGTAGAGCATGTTAGGCTCAACGGTTCAGGAACGAATAAGAAGATTCTTACCGTAAAATGAAATAACAGTTGAGTGCAATATTGATTCAAAATCAGCCAACCTAGGGAGCCACGACAGCAATTACGAATTCCCGCAAAAACCTACCATTTACAAAAGTATAGGCTTTACCGTATGCTAAAAAGTTTTCAAAAGAAAAACATATTAAAAAATATGAGAAGTGTGTCACATATCCTCTCTTAAAACTTGCCTAAGTCATGAACGAAAACTGTATGGCAGAACGCCTTTATTTTTAGGTAACTGACGTTTCAGTATACTATTCTTATTTAATTTGGTAACGCTAATACAATTTTTGAAGTCTAGTGTATGCTATGACGGACCTCGGAGGGAATAGTATACTATACGTACTTGTAGGGATTTTAATGACCAATGGTGTAGATGTAAATAATATTCCATTGTAGTATAGCCTCGCAGATATACCTAACCGTACTCTTCGAACAATTTCTTACATTTAATAAGCAATATCATATAGTCTGTACGCATCTAAAACATATAATCTCCCATTTCATCTTTGAAATTTTTGGGGTTAAAGATCTGACATTCTTTAATAAGGATACATTAAATACGTCGTTCTAGAAACAAAATTGAACTATTTATCATATATCTTAGGCCATCCATCTCAATACTTAAACAGTACAATTCCTAAGGGACCACAGGGATTTACTAAATTACGTTCACCGTGGACCCGTATATGCATAAACGTGTAAACATGCGCCTTCAAAGACCAAGATGAAAAACTATCGTTATGCCTAAATTCATAATTAAAGCCATTTGTGGATAAATACCAAAAAAAATCAACCTAATGCTTTTTATGCATCCACAAATTGTTCAACTAGAACTTTATTTACCATTAAATGTTGCGGTATCTATGAAAACCAATATTTCACGCAATTGGAAGAGAAATAGCCGTTTGAAATTCACTTGACCCAGAGGCTTCATGCTCAATCAAGCTCGAAGGTACTCTTCCACATTTACGAGTATTTAATGAAATTAAAAACGCTGAATATGAGTTTTAATTACATCGAACTTCCTACCGCGACGGGTCGACAATACTATATTCGACATAATAATCTTTTACAGTGTTCATACGGAATAGCAGGCGCATAAAATCCAAGTTTCCACTCGGACATCGATAGCCCACACAAGCTTCCCTCTCAATTGGATTGGTTGCGTGGTGGGATGGCACGCGTGGCCGTAGCGTAGAGGAGGCGGAAGGAGACGGAGGGCGAGATGGGAAGCACAGACTAGCGCTGGCCGGGCGTTCGTGGCCGCAGGGGGATCAGGTGCGTGAGTGAGTGCTGCTGGTGAGGGGAGAGAGGAGTGAGGGGGAGCCGGGATGGGTAAGTGGGCGTTAGGAGGGGAGACGACGGGAGGCGATGAATGGGAGGGAATTACACCCTGTGATTGTCGGCACCACCCCATACTCTAAAGTCGAGCGGGTTGCGGGAATCCCAGTTCGATACCTTGAGAACAGTTTCTGCGGGTCTGGGTCAAATTTTAGGGTCTATTTTGTATTTATGGAGAGATTTACACCTACCTAGATGTAAGGTGTAAATAAGAATATTCTTTATGACCTGTGAAAAATGTCTAGGTCTCTTGAACGAAATCATAATGCATGAAGTAATTGTGGTGGCCGAAGCACCAGTCATGTAAAAGGAATCCTTTTACATTTTTTTAAATTTTTAAAGGCACCGTACCGTATGCAAGCACCAAAATGATTTGCCTTGATTAATTGGCAGAACTTATCGCACTTCTCGATACTTGAAATTGTCAGTTTAGATTGGACGGTTTTGCATTTACGTGGTGGGATACGACCGTCTCAGCGGGCGAGAAAACATGTCCGAGGCTAGTGGGGCATTAAGTTGCTATCTACACTTATAGTCCAGATGAGCTTTTAAATTTTTATAGATATTTTTATGAGGATCTATGAAGGATTCAAGCGAATTGGCAGAGGGTGGAACACTTTGGAGAGCTGCTGCAAACCAATCATTGAATTTAGAACTTGTGTTTAAGATTTAAATTTCCTTTAGTCTACTTTGGTTTGTTGTCGTTTGTTTTTAGGAAACAATAACAAAAGGATCTATTCTTTCTGAAGAGGTTTTCAACACTATTAAGTCAATGTTTTTTCTTGAATGATAAGGAAACTTATGATTCCGTGATTTGTTGGAAATTCTTCAATTTGATCGAAGCACCTGCAAATAACATTTCTGGTATTGAAATAACGTAAATATGACTTCAAAATTTAGCATAGGAATTTTTAGAAAGTACTACTACACCTACAAAATACCCTGCAACCCGCCGCAAGGGGGATGCAGGGTATTTTTAAGATATAGGAGTCGGGGGGATTTTAGGACACCACCCGCGTCATGGTGGAAATGCTGTTGGAGCAATAGACTTAATCAGCTAACTCGATTAGATTGTCTTAGTCATTTATTTTAGAGCTCTATTTGAAGGTCTCTTACCCATATTGAATGTGCATTCAGTAATTTATGTATGAGGGATATATCATAACGATATTGATTCTGGGTTAACATATATGAGAGTTAGCAATGGGTTCTGTCACAATAGTGAGGCGAGATGATACCTGTAAAATCCGGATATGGTCACTAGAAGAATTTTTGTGCTTCTGGTATTCTAATTTGTTAAATATTAAAGAAACAATCATGACAAATTATCAATTGGCTTGAGCATAGTAATAAGCAATAACTCTTATTAAGAAAGGTATTATCAACAACAAATTTTCTGTAATCCTCCGCTCATAACGTTTATGCAAAGAATAAATAACATCAGCTTTATTTGCTAGCTAATTATCTTCTCTTTGTAATTAATAACTTTTCATATAATTTAGACCCCATCATGATTATATCCCGACGATTTTCTGAAATTTTAGTAAAAATCACTGATAGCACGAATCATTGAAAAATAATATGAACAAAGCGTTACATATTAATGGAAACATGGAGCCCATAGTGGAACAAAAATGTAGAAGTTCACTTATTGGGTTAATATAATAAGTGTGAATTCAATGGTGACACCATATTCATAATACCTTTAAATCCACATTACACATGAAGAAGAACACCTAAGAGAGAATGGTAATAGAATCGACGTAGGTTCTCCCCTCACAAAATGTGATCATCATAGTAGAAAACAGTAGGCACAACTGCTCTAAATGTTAAATAAAAATGACCTAACGTAAATTTCATGATTAAATCCCATGTAATGAATGCTTGTCCAACTTCTTTTACGGTTTACAACTCTGGCGACTTACACTCTACAGCATTCGAAAGCATAACTTCCTTTTTTGAAAGCGTTTTGCGTTTGAAAAAAGAAAGTTATGTTCCCCCACCCTCAATTATGGAGATGTAAATAAACTTTAAGCAAAACAAATGCAAAAGGAAGACTGAGGTAAGTAAAACGTTTGGAAGATTTTCAATATTATGGACATATAATTAGAGAAGACCCTGAAATAATATTTGAAACTGTTAGAGGATTGGTTATTTAAAGAGAAGAATGTGTTTTGCCCGCGGTTTAACTGTAGTGGTAGCAGAAGAATAGATTGACATAGGACATGTGCTATAAAAATTGATATTCAGCACTCTCAAACTTAATACTCAACAAAATAATCGCCGAATAAATGTGACGAGTTCACCTCATTATATACCTTCCCACCTCCTAGTGAAAACCTCTTGAGTACTACTTTTTACTACTGCAAATCATACTGCTACTGTAGGACAGTGCTACCACTTAACTTACGACCATGAGAGATGTTTTATAGGACAAGAGATCCCTGGATCATTAGCCAGTACCCGAACCAGGTCCATCCATAGCAGGGAATTTTGAATGGAAGTTGGAACTCTCGACCTCCAATTCACCGTACCTCCTGCCATTCCCGCCCAACGATTCCTTCCACTCAATGCCTTCTAGCTGACTCATTTTGTAACTTCGACACTCGGGATGAATCAAAAACGGAAAAAAACCTGTTCAAATTTTTATCACTCTCTCCCACTCACTCAATGATATCCCAGGAATTACCAAATGGTAGATGTATTCTAGCGTCAAATATGGTGATTGGAGCAATTTTGCTTGCCTATATGTATCTCCGCTACGTCTATAAGAGGTTAATTAAAATTGATAAGCTCATAAACACAGTAGGGATTTCCCGAAATTAAAATAAGTGATAGTTTCTTGCTTTGTATTAATTTTATAAATGCATTATAATCATTTCAAATAGATATTTTAACTTCCAGAGCATGATAGTACAGTAAAACAGGAATTGACGAACATTTTCCCAACAGGTTAATGTTGTAAGGAATGCGAGGTGAAACGTGCCAAATAATCATGTATCCACCAGAGGGATTTATAAAATTTGTACACGTTTTGCTGCTGGAATTACAGAAACAGAAAATAGTGATGATACGGCAATATCTGACGTACCGAGGGCACAGACACTATCTCAACTAATTTCTTAGCAGTCCATCAGCAACTGTGACTAGAGTTAATTTAGCTTTTTTCACTTTTTTATACACAAAGTGTGCTTTTTGGGGATAATATGTATTTGTTTAACTTGTCTCCTGGGAGAGACTTGAAAATGTCTTTCTGTTACAAGGACGGGTACATAAAGAATCAACAAAATTTGAGCTGTAACGGCAAGGAATTTATTCCAAGTTGTTGAGGTAGTGGCAACGTGAAATTATTTAGGGGGTTCTACTCTAATGAGGTAGTGGTCTAAAATAAAGTGAAAGTAGGTCTTTTTCTAAAACCTAACCATCGACGTAGAGGTTCAAATAATAAACAAATAGTTTTAAGGATCAATTTTCTGATTTGTAAGCCAACATTGTGCGCCTGTATTTTGGACGTGTTTGGGGTAGACAGTTGTGGCAATTTGGGGTAATGAACTTGCAAATAGAATGAAGGAATAATTTTTCCTCGCGTTAAAGGGTTCACAAAATTTGACAATCATGATAAGGTAGTGGAAGGTAAAAGTAAACCGTCCGCGCCATATCTTCTGGAGGTAAGCATTAATTGCATGCAGGGTATATATATATATATATATATATATATATTTACACATACACATTATTGGCTCTATGGCGAATATAATTGCTAACGGGTTAAGCAGGTCATTGAGCACATTCAATCAAAGGAATTTACCTGTCTTGTCACTTGATGGACGTTGGATAGCCTTATTTCAGTTTCACTTGGCAGACAGTGCGACCTGACTGATAATAGCGGTCATATCTAAATGCTTCCAAATTTTTTTAATGGGTGGTGTTAAAATTTGTACGATTGCAACTATATTCAATGATATATAATAGCTTTCAATTTTACAACTTGGTTTCGCAAAAAGTTCGAGGTTTCACACATCAAACAAAATAAAATTCATGCACATTTTACAGAAAATGATCTTCATCTTGTTAAACAATAAATATTGTAAAACGAGAACTCGTCCTTTGAATTCAGTGCTAATCAGCATAAAATGTAGGTGGATGTTATACGCTCTCAGTCTTTTAGCATATTAAGATCAAGATGTTGTTTCAAGAAGTATTAGTCAAGGAAAACGACCCAAGAAACAAAGCGCAAATGTTGCAGTTCATCAAGTACTACAAAGTAGAACTCATGACGCCTTTTCTGACGTTTTTAATCACGCTTTCCTTGGGATGGTTAGCTGTTGAATAAGCATATGTCGTCCAGCGGCGAAAGTTGGCAGCTACCGTTGGGGCAGCTACTGAAGGAGGCGAACGACGGTGATCATTTACATTGTCAAGGCTGCGTGAGTGTTCAAGCCATATTACAGGAAAAAAATTGTCGGGAAAGAAGAAAACATGAGGAAATACTGCGATTCCATCTAGGTCATATCGTAACTAAAGGCTTACGGAGTGTTTTAATAGCTTGCATGACTGATATTGCAATGAATGCATACACGCTGTTGCAATATTTCCCCATTTGACACCAGAACAGACACCAGAATTGCACGGAAAAACGGTTCCACGTCCCAGGATCCAGCGTGTGGTAGGCTAGCTAGTCAACTATTCGTGTACGTGTGGCGAAATGCCAAATGATCCACCGTTTGATTGAAAACCAAGAAATAGGAGTGGATACAAGAGGAACGAAGAGAGCGACACCCCCTTCGCGCAATGAATGATATTTGACTTTTCAATCAACTAAGATTATTTTATGTCTTCATGCTGCAAAAACCCAGGATATAATGTTTAAATAAAATTTCCTAACTCTTGCTAAATAATTTATAATATCAAAATAAAATATTGTAGCACCAAATTTCGGATAATAATAAAACATCCCCTATCATTATGAGTAATAGATCAATTATTGCCCCCTTCTAACATTTCAAGAGAATATTAGAGATTTTCTCATTGCTCTTCTCGTAAAATTGCGTTGCCATAATGGTACTCGAAGTTGTAGCACATAACATTTTAATTAATTTAAGTATATACCGAAGACATAAATACATGAGACAAACAAGCCCATACATAAAAGTTTCCTATTTCACATCCCTCGGCTCTAATGTTTAAAACTCAACGTAGTTAAAATTTTTCAGATTATAATCGCAAAAATTTAACAAAAGTACTATGTAAATAAATCTCTTATTGTGATGAATTTGACTACTGCTATCTGGTCTGCATGATTTTTGGCCAAAAATAAGTGTTACTCGTATTTAAAGCATTTATGACATTAAATCTTGACTGATTTCATTTTATGGAATAGATTTCCTAAATTTTACGTCTAGCACGGAAAATTGCAACAAAATGCTGCCTTTATTAGTTGTTTTATTGATCTAACAATGAATTTCGTCGATATCCTTTCAACACATCAATTTGGACGCTGAAATTCACGTGAAGAATAATCATTGCCCAAGTCCCACCACCTTCCACACCCATGCTCAGGGTAACACCCCGAACCGCCCGTGGTCGGGTCTCAAAACGCGCGAGGCGGTACATCCAAGCGTTCAGCGTGTAGGCAATGAGGGACGCCCGAAAGAGGCTGCACCACCTGCTCGATCCAAAATAGGAGCCTCAAAAGCTCAGCCGCTTACGATTCGCTGGGTTGTGTTACGCAGACTACGGAGCAGGTTAATCTTCTGATGACAGTTTCATAGCAGAGAAGAGGGCGATGTACGCATTCTGGTAATTTCGAACGAAAAAAGCAATTAAAGATATTTTAACAAGATAAAGTTCGAGAGTCTAACCGATTTTTTACCACATGGCGTAAGGTTTGGTAATTCATCACTTACAATTAATTGAGTCACACTAACTTCGCATATAGAAGTAAAATAATCTTAATATCAGAGTAGATTAGAAAACTGAGAATCAAATATTTATCTTATTATAAACCAATCATAATAAAGTTTAGGCTGAAGGAGAAGGATATCCATTATTAAGGTAATGTGCTTATCCAGTTCGTATTTCTTGCATGGTGAAAGGTTGAAGTTATTTTATTAATCTAACTGGATTCATAAGTACTTCGACTATCACAAAAAGAACGCAATTGTGTTGAAAACAAAAGTTTCGGGAGTTGCAAGAAAAAATAGTGACGTACCTTAAAATTATGGCCTTTGGAATTCCAATGACACTGCAATAATTATTTATCAACATTTGCATAGAAATTCTCTTCCTCACTTTCACTTTTTCCGCAAAAAACAGCCCTTCTGATGAAATTAGAGGCTGGTCTTCAATAAGTAGATTTCCACCGTGCAAAATACTCATAGGAACATCACGTACACTGCTGATTATTCTAACCCGTGTCTAGATGTAATGGTATCCAACTCAAAGTTGCTAATGCTTAGAGGTGAGCCTAAGAAATAAAAATGAATGTCAAATTAGTTTTTGTTGTTGAAAGTTAGACAACAAGAAACTTTACAAAATATACTAAAATAAACTTAACGAGTCATGTAATTGGATAATCTACGTCGGATATAAAATCTTAATGCATTACACATGGGAATGGAACGAGGTTCATTAGCTATAAAAAGTAATCACACGCACAAAATGTAGACCAGCAGAATACTGGTAAAGATGGTTAAAAGTAATACCATGAGTTTAGGAATAGGATTTTCAATAATTCCTTCTCTATGGACACAAATTTTTCAAAATTCAAATTAATTTAATGAAATCCACATTTACACAAGCAAAGTTATTTTTTGTGAAGTTTTACATGATATATTCTTTTTAACAAAATTAACAAAACGCGAAATACATCGCACTTCTTGCAATTATTGATTCTACGAAATTAGTTATTGCAAAATCAAATTTTAATAAAATTACATGGAACGTATTGAGTCATATTTAGTAGAAACATTACAAACATATGCGGTTTAACCTTAAAGAAGCAATGATCCATTAGTAAAGTCGCAGGAAAATGTAATACATAAGTAAGAGATAGATCCTAATCACTTTTGTAGAGCTGCACGTAGAACATGCAAATGTAAACACTTGTTCTTTCTTCACAATATTCGTAAGCACCACAAAAAGGAAACCAAAAATCCGAAAATTTAAAATAACTTGAATATTATATTATTATATTATAATATTATATTATTGCAGCTCCAGAGCAGCAATTATTGCACGATATTTGGGTACGGAGTAATATGTATTCAATTATATGAATGAACTAATATTTCCCTATGCACAGCTAGCGCCCGTACACACCCGCACCAAAATACACGCCACCGCATGGCCTTACGGTGGTTCGAAATCATTTTACAGGTATATCTAAATCCCATTTTCATCCATGCGTCATACTGATCTTTTAATGAAAAGAACAAGGACTTCTTAGAGTGAAATTTCCATAAAAATATGACGTCAATGACCAAGGGTAAAATAGAATTTGTGAAAATAAAAATAGCGGAAGTGACAACGAAAAGAACCGTCGTGATTCATGGGATGACTAAACTGAAGTGTACATCCTTCGAACGAGCCTTTTTTCCAACGCCGATATGACCACCTGTCAGCAATGGAACATCATTTCGGACCTGCCCACACAAATAAGACCCGTAAACTTCCACCGTGAAGAAGTTTGGCCTTGCGAAAAATACCTGTCTATAAAAAAACTTCAACTGGGATTTAAATTAAGGTTTATGCTCTGACTACCAATACTTAAGAATATATTTGAATTTTTAAGATTCATATATTTTGCTGAACGAAATACGTGTATATTCCTTACAAAACACGTACGAAAAGAGAGCTATGGTGGCAGAACGTTGAGGTTAAAAGGGTTTTAAGATAAGAAAAAAAGGTATTTTAAATATTTAAATACAAAAAAGTGCTAATTACCGAGCAATGACTTTTACCCGACACCTCCCAATCACATTAGCAGAATATAGAACTGCCATAATTTCAATATAGACTGCCGAACGGAAAAAAATGAGCATTTGTTTTCCCCACGCACAATTTGCGAAAGCACAAGGGGGAACTCTTAAGACAGAAGGAAGTAAGAAAAGGTGGAAACATTTAGGTAAATACAGGTTAAATTCCCTCTCAACCAACTTCATGCCTGGCTTTCTAACTCCCCCGCTACGCCCATTGTATCAGATGGTGTCGTGTAAATAAGGGTGTAGAGATAATGTATATCTGAATTTTCCGTCCTCCATGAGCAGAATACTAACTGATAATTAGTGACTACGTTGCATGTGAGCCCGCAATTTTTAATAACGTTCCTTACTGGTCTTTTTTTGTGTAGTCAGTGTAGTAGCAAATAACTGTATTATACTCGTAATGGGTGTTACGAATGTTGCATAAATGGTGGCCGGTTGCACTGCTTCCACGTGCCCTTCCGTGGATCGCGGTGTGCCATACATATATAGAAGTCGTGCAGTAGAACTATAATTGCTGGTGTCTCAGCACCCCCTGCCAAACGCTCTTGCGATGGCTTACGTAGTGGTATAAATAAATAAGTACATGTAACATAACAATTTATATACCTCCTCTGTGATAGTATTCTAATAAAATTTTGAATTCACTCTAGGTAAGAAATTACATTCATCTTTGATTATTAGTATGATATTAGATTTATTGGACGTTCTCCTTCTTGTATTTAAAGGATTCATTTCACAGTATAATATTAATAATAATTCATAGAAAGAAAAAGATTACATTGCCAGAGCCATCACCACGCCAAACACAACTCCACGTACTAGAGTAACAGTTAGAAATATGAAATGCATATTTGGACATCTATTAAACATAATAAATAAAAATTATCATAAACAATGATCAAATAAATTATGGTGGTCCAGCTTAAAAATATTGAACTACGATGATTCACTTCTGTTACTTAACTAGAATGTTTGGTAACATAGGTTCTCCCTCTTGTTGGTTTTTAAGGTACATTACACGAGTAATTAAGTCACAAAAACAATTCAAAATTCAAAAACATTATATTGTACATCATTTACACTATTTAAACAAAGTTAATTTATTATCATAGTCTAGTTATAATGCTTTTAAGGATAATTTCTTAATTATTTCGGGTTAAAATGGTGGTACCAAATGAAAATGTCCCCATTTAATTCACACCAAATACCTTTCGAAGCCCTTTACGATCCGTCAGAATCTAATTATCGACTTAAAGTCAGAATATTTGGAATGTTAACCCATCAAACATTACGGCTCCCACAAGGACACCAGCTACCTAAATAAGGTTTCGTCATTCTCAAAGAATTGGATTTCTCACTTGAGCTCAAAATGAAAGAGTACACACCACTAAAACTCAAATTTAAGCTCCAAGTTTGGCTTTTCTGAAATATCGAAAATACAAGAACTGGGAGGTTGCGAGTTGATCCTGGACACATCCAGCAAAAGTAAGATTAAACACGTCTATGAACCCATTTATCGAATATTAATATAGTTCATGTGGTTTTCTCCCCTGAATATAAATATTAAAAAGAAAGAGCAACTCTCACAAAGAACAAAAAAATAAACATAAGGGGATTGACCGAAATAATAGTCTGCCTGCACGGAAAAAAACTCAGAATAACTCAATGTTCGCCCTAATAAAATTTATGCAGTAAATTTAAGCATATGCCCATACTAAAAGAGTAACTAGACTCAGTGACTCATAATGCTATAAATGTTCTAGGGCGGATAAAAAATAATTAACAGATAGAAATTTGTAGATAAAATAATTAATTATATTTGCGCGTTGAATTAAATGAATGTTGATACCGGACTTAATATTTGGCGTTGCTCCATAAATTAGGATCATTTTCAAATTGTATATTCAAATAACACAATTTTGGGGCATAAGTACTTCAGTTACTAATGCAGTGATTATTTAACACACAAGAAATTAATTAAATGGAAAACAGACAATTATTCAACAGAATGTGGTTATACGAATATTTCCTGCAGTCACACTTTGAGGAACCGATAAGTGGTGCTCATGACGATACCATCCAACCCTGATTTTTTCACTCGAAAATATTTTTCCAATATCATCAGTAAGTGAAGGCAGACGGGAAATCGCAACTCAAGTATAAGAAATATTGTGTGGATGAGTTATCATTTACATTGATGCACCTTTCAAATGGTAAAGAACTTCCAAGCCATCAGCTGAAAATAAATATTAATTCTATTCGAAAAAAAGCTCGTTTCATCTTAAATAGGCAAATAAGCGAATGATTCCAGTATCCCATTGACTTAATTCAGGAAAAAGTAGGTTTTCTTTCTAAAAAATATCATAAATGACTATTGAAGTAATTATTGATTAAATAAATCAATGCGTCTGATAAACTGATAATTATAGGAAAAATCAATTGCTAGCATTATCTGTAGATTTGGTTTACATATATCATGATGCAATTACACTCAAGAAAGTTTAAAGTGCGTACTTATGAACATGAATGAAATGGTATAATGGCTTTGGCTTTAATGTTGAGTCAAAAAATATATCCAGCGGAAATGCGGACAATCGGGCGCACATTTATTTTAATGATTAATGTTTTGTTAATGAACAAAGACATTATCCTAGTTTTTTTGAAAAACAATATTAAATTGATTTTTCTACTACTGGATACATTTACGGAGGGTTGAAAACTCATTTGGGTCACTGACCCCCTCCCTACTCTTTAGCACTCTCCAACACTTACTTTTTCCTTTGAGCTCCTTGTTCGAGAAATGGGAAGAAAGCTTGCAAGTCCCAACTTATTTGCGCGTCGAATGCAACCCAACTCAAAAAAAGCAAACATCAAGGCGTTAAAGTCTCCACGCAGTGATTTCTATAGTCGACTCTCAAAGGGCGCTACAGAAAGAGATCATTGTCGTGAGAATGCTAATGGAAGTGCACGTCGGAAGGAATGTGGGCATCCGTTGAGACAGAAAAGGTATTCTGGACGAGGATTAAAAAGGAGATTGGTGAAAATTGCTTTGGAGGCCCATTTTTCAGAGACGTATGTGTCAACCACTAGGTCCTTAGTAACAATGAAGTAAGGAAAGTTGAAAAAAAAATATTCAAAAGTGGTTCCTGTGCGTGGGATCCAAATTCAGAGGCATGTTACATAACTTAAGACTAGTGTGCAAAGAAGCTGAACAAAGTTACATTAGGAGAATAAGGGTAAACGTTTTCCTGGATTATCACTGATTAAAATTGACAACAGAAAATAACATCTAAAATTTCCTGATCGATATAGAGTAATGTATCCGTGTTCAGTGCGATACAATAGAAACTTAGACCAAAGTAAAGTTTATTTGAAATTCATTGAAGCCCACACACTTAGTGTGGTTATTATAACATTGTAAAATTATTTTTATAAAATTTGTTTGTTTATACTTGGAAGTGCGTGTGGTAGTAAAAAGTTACTTCCTTTGTTTGTTATATTATTTTTATGTTAATGCCGTCACTACAGACAAGTCATTAGATGGGATTCGATTCCGTTATATTAATATTAATGAAATGTTATGCATATGTGTGTGTGATATATTTATATACATATATATATATACATATTATTCTCACACATAGAAATAGATATATAAGGAAAGGGGATAGGAAAACACATAAAAGACAAACACAGGAAAGGTGGGGAAGGCGGATTTGAGCAGTTCACAAATGTAAAAATATCTCCTTATCCGGGATTTGAACCACGGGCCTGAGCAACCGCCCGGCAAGTGGAAGGCCCGTGGTTTGACCATTAACCGCCCTTCCACTTGCCGGGCGGTTGCCTGGCCCGTGGTTCAAATCCCGGATAAGGAGATATTTTTACATTTGTGAACTGCTTAAATTCGCCTTCCCCACCTTTCCTGTGTTTGTCTTTTATGTGTTTTCCTATCCTCTTTCCTTATACATCTATTTCTATGTGTGAGAATAATATTTGTTCGCCGTATGGCGGGATTTTCGTGTTTTAATATATATATATATATTAAAACACGAAAGAGATGAAGAGGAACTTGATATAGACGAGGATTCTGGATTGTGTTTTGTTAGGAGTCACAAAATATTTGGTTGTTCTATCCATCTAAAACCTTCCTTAACCATTATGTTACTTAAAAAATATCAAAAAACAAGAAAGTATATAAGTATATATATTATAAATATATATATAAGCAAAACAAATATTATTCTCACACATAGAAATAGAAAAGTACATGGATAGCTTGAATGCCGTCTTTATTTTGGAGCGAAATTGAGACCATGGAGTCTCTTCTGCCACCTAACCCCTTAAGTATTAAAGAGCAAGGTATTCTCAAAAGAAAACAAATAGCAATTATTGGGACTCCCAAAATTTACTGCAACCTCCCAAGAATTAAATCAGTTCCTTCGAGACGGGTACCTTGTATGTTAGTTACAACTAACTCCGGACTCCATAAAAAAATAGCTTGCCTTAATGTCTTTCCTCTGTTTTTACTGAGATATATATTAAGTGGCATGACAGAAAATACTCTTTTATACGTAGCCGCGCATTTCCCGCCTCCAAATGTGGCTTTTCCAGTCTCACCCTCCTGAACATAATATCCGAGCTTAGGAAACTCCGAATTCAACGTGGGAGGGACCGGAGGTGTTCACTTGCCGCGAGATGCGAAAGGGCGGAGAAAGAAGTAGCTTTGGGATAGGTGTGGTCGAGAACAAGGGGCTTGATTGTCGCTTGCCGTTGATGAGAGACTTTTTCACCTGTACGAGGATTGTAAAGAATGCGGAAACAATGGCCGTTCTTTTCGGCATTTAACGCTAGAACACGAGATTTTAACTAAATTACTCCAGAAGAGTATGTTAATAACCAACAGCAAAAGTTCTTGACCCCACAAAAAACATGTTGCAGAAATAACCCGATATATACTCCCAAATGAATGCAAGAGGTACCGATGTGCTTTAAGGTAGGGCATATTTTTATAAATATTATGTGCAGTCAATGATTTATAAAATGGTTGGAAATTAATTCAGAGAAGGACCAAAAGTACCTTTTAATAGTCAACTAGTAGAACTTTTCCAATATTTAATATTTTATCTTCGACCAGGTTTCGTTGCACTGCATCGTCTCAACCATGTCAGGTCTGAAACTATGCAATTAAAGAATAATCAAATCAGTATAAAAATAAATCAGTCGAAATGCCGTTCTGCAAAAATTGCTATTGTAAAACAATATTAAATCATCCCATAAAAAAGCACTACTATGGAAACCGTGCCTTACCCGAACTTAAAATTGCCATTGAAATTTATGGCAAGATTACTGCAGCAAGAAGTGCATCATTTCGAGTACTGTTACTTCATTTAACACCTATATGCTTATGCACTCAATATTATGCTCACGCGAACTATGCAGATGACTATGCGAACTATGCAGATAAAATGTACGTGTATAGTATGAAATTGTGTAAAATTTCAAAGTTAACTTGAATGAAAATACCTTTACAATGCAATTAAATACCATTAACGTCAATATTTGTATCAATGCGGAATGTTATTATTTTATAAAAATCTCGTTGCAATTAGGCAATTGTCCTGGTGACCTCGGCCAAGTCTGGTCAACTCGTACAATGCATTTCCCATAGAGACGTAGTTCCTAAACGGTTCGTAAAAGCTAGCATACCTACATCCATGTAGCTACTTTCTCCTAGATTTTTTTCTATTGTTCTGGTATAGTTGACCCTGTAGTAATGACCTTCATTGATAACTAGTGGTAACAGAAATCATTAACTCTTCCAGATCGTAGTTACGTACAAGTAAGTATCCTGAATTGAGAGAGCTGAAAATATATAATTTCCTGTTTCACTTTTTACGTTTAATTCCAAACTGGAAATAATTCACTGTATACTTCACCCAATGCCATATGCAGGTCCCTACTTCCGTCGATTTTGATAATTTTATCACGGCCATGGATGGATTTTTCTTTTTCTCTAACCTCGGAAGAAGAGGTAGACTTCCGTCGGTGTGGGGGCTGGCGTAATCGAATCTCCACCGTGCCTGCAAGCACTCTTCTTCGATGCATGTTTCCCATCACCCAACCCCTCCACCACCATCGAGCTGCCTCCCCCGTCTCTTGCCCTCACCCAAACTCCCGGCCAACCTCCGCCCTCCCACACAGAATAAAGCGGATGCCCAGCACGCTCTCCACCACTTCCTCCCACCATCTCCCAGCCTCCCACCCCTCTCATCACTCCCTTCGGGAGACTCTCGGGGAGGGGGGGACCCGAGAGCGGTCCTCCGTCCGCTTTCGTGTGGGAGTCGCGCGCGTGTTAAGTGCTCGGGCGGTGAATAGGTACGTGCCCCCGCTCTGCGTGTGGGAGTGGTACAGTAGGTGTACAACAGGTGGCGATCCCGCCGCCGACGGTCGCCCCTTAAAAAGGTCGAGACAGCGGGACTGCGCGTCTGGGACACGAAAGCGGGAAGGGAGGATTGAGGAGGAGGTAGGAGGACCGGATGACGAGGAGGGCAGAGAGGGGGACGGAGGAAGGGAGAAAAAGGTTGTTTTCCGACGGTGGGAGGAAAGGAGAGAATGAGACTGCGCGGCTCTCGAGATGAAAACTCACCTCTCCCCCAGTACACGAGAGGGTTATGTACCATACGTAGTGGATTGGTACGTGCTGGAAACAGATGACGATGTGACCGCAACACGGTCTGCGCTCAGGTTGGTAGGACGTGAGAACTGCCGCGTAATTGAGTGCACGACGGCGTGATGGAACTAGGCGCGGAAATCGACGACGGTTCCGCTCCGAAGCGCGGAGGAACGCGTCGCGAGAGCGTGTGACTTGGACATAGATGAATGGGAAACGCGCTTCCTTAAAAAACCATCGTCTCCTTTCGAAATAACGTCCCAGGTGTGTTTTCTGCAGGATTTGATGTTCTGTAAAAATTCGGGTGATTTTTGAAGACTTAGGATCAAAATGTCATAGCACGTAACAGGAAACACGAGGACATAATGCATTTTCTTAAGGATAAAGACTGAAATTTCGACATGCACCAAAAATTGTTTTGGGAAATTTCTTGATGAAAAATTTCCGGGGAAGTTGAATTGTTGGTACACGAAATTCATTTTCATTGGGAAATTTCAAACTAACGAATAGTAAAAAATGTTGGCGCACGGAGGTGTATGGCAGAATGACTATAGAAAAATATTTACGAAACTTTATATATTCAACATCAAATGGGTTTACATTCCTAATGTTTGGTCGATATATATTTGTTGTCTTTGCTATGAGTAAGATAAATAATGGGCGCCGCTTATTTTGCAACTTCGAGAGATATTGAAAATGGTACGTTGAAATTGATCGATTCGATGACAGAACATTTATTTCGGTCTGGTACTTGTGAGACACGCCGTAGCCGTGCCGCACTAGCCAAAGTGCAGCTGGAACAAAATATGCATTTTGCGGGGTAAAACAATTGTCCCAAGGGTGCGTAACTCATGTTATAACCTCTTACTTACGGAAATGTGATTCTTTGTGGCGTATTGACGCATAAAACGTACGCGAAATGTAAGGCTTATAGTTTCTATATTTGACGAACTATATCTATAAAATTTGTCCTATACATACTCCTTATTATACTTATTGAATGCTTTACATTTTTCAAAGCTCCGATGACGAATTTTCTATGCTCTCTTTCCCCGAACAAGATATATGCTTCGTTAAATGTACCCATGGAGATGTTGGCACGTGCTTGGCAGCAGGCTTGTCGCGAACAGCTCAGATCGGGTTGAGGCCCGTCCATTACTTGCCTCCCACCAACGGCCAACCCCTCCCCCCCTGGGCGCAAATATCATTTGACACAATGAATATGAACACGAGCAAGAATTGGTTTACTTTTTTCATTCTATAAATATAATAGAAGAAAATTAATTACACGTTTTCAATGAATGATTTTAGATATTAACTTCTCGTCACTTTATAACGATTTTTTTATATGTAGGATAATAGGGCAAATAAAAATAAATTTTACAGTGCAATACATTAAAACGAACATGACTTACATAACTTTTATTATTCTTAGAGTAATTTGGTTGAGGAGTAGGAGCATAGAACATTTGTAATTTTTACGAAGTAACTCGATAGTTGGGTTGGGGGGGGGACTTCGACAGAAACCCTGTAAAATTAAATCCACTTCACCAGCCTCAGTCCGGGCCCAATATTGCCTCGTTTTGGTAATTTTATGGGATCATGTGTTTCAATGTGGCTAGGCCCTAGCCCTCGAAAAACTATGTTTTTCATAATTACAGTCAGGTAAATTTTGCTGGACTGCCCACCTCAGTTAAGGCAGAGTTGTAGCGAAGAAACAGTCTACCACATTCTTTGACAATAATTCTGTATTTTCACTAATAATAGACATATTCAATATTTCGGGAAAGAAGCATCTCAATTCCTATGACGCTAAAGTACTTAATAGCCATTCAATGGGAATCATCATACGATCCCAAACCGAAAGAAAATGTTCACATTAACTGATCGCTTCTTTGAAAATACTTATTCAGATCTCCACTTCAGCTTTTAGGATTTCTATCGGCCATTAATCCTTTGTTAAGCCTCACATTCACAGGTCTCACTATCTGATAGACAATTTCTATTCAATCTGTAACCTAATTTTTAACTATTCCCAACCATTGTGCCAATTTTTTTGAAAAATCTGGAATACCTTGAAGGAAGCCAATTAAAATTGCATTTTCTGCAAGTGCTTTTAACAGGTTCCTTTCTCCATTTTCATTAGTATTTTACTTCAATTTTCAATTTCAGCTTCATCATTCTTCTAAGTCTAAAATTTGAAAGAAGTTAATATTTTTCTACCGCGGACAAAGTCTGTCAAACTCACCCCAATCATTTTCCTCTATTTCTTTTAATTATTTGACTCGTACTTGTCAATCCGCGCTGTCTTTCCTAGCTCTTAGCAAGTTTTTTTTCTGGCAATTCTTTCTTTGCTGGATTGTTCCATACGCATCATTATTGCGTCATCCCTTACTGGAGTTCCTGGGTCTAGTAATAGAATTTTGTCATGTTATCATGTTTTTCTTGTTATAATTACCTATCCAAATTGTTGTTCTCCTACGGCTACTTTTTACCTTTTTCATTTGAGAAACCCGCGAGGCCTTTCAATACAACCAAACATCCTTTGCCACCATCAATTGAAATCATGTGAACTGACTCGGTGTAAAAGTCCCCGTTTTCATTATCTCTGGATTTTATAGCGGACATAAAAGGTGATGCCAAATGCTTTCACCTTCTGAAAATCGTTCCTACTTTTATTTCCTTCGTGATGATGACCATGCATTTTTTTCAGCAAATTACCTTGAATATAAATTACTCCGTGACATAAACAAACCTAATGAATTCCTCGAACTCAAGCCACCTACGCAAAAGGTAAATGTTAATATAACTGGGTTATTAATTATACATTACTAAGTTAATGATATAAAAGATTCGAGATCATTCGCACTTGGTCAATATATTACCGCGGGATGTGCTTCCGAATGCAGATTTTTGTTTTTAAGGGGGTTCAGAGACTTCGTGAAAACGAAAAGCCGTAGGACTTCAGTGTCGCGGGGCTTTAAAGACAGGGCTGGAATGTTGTAAGGGCTAGAATGGCAGTCACTGGGGCTGGCAAGAACAAGGCTCTACCAGCCTGGTACCCTACTAGGTGTTTTCGTGTAAGCTAGAATTATCCACTTTTGAGACTTCCGCTGTCATTCACTTCATCACTATTCTGACCGAGAGCGGTAACAGCTATAATATTTTCGCAATTGTTTGCCCTTTGGATTTCTGTAGTATTACTTTTCCACATTTTTCCATCGTCACCAATGCCGATGATCAAATCTCAATTGGATCTTTGTTCCATTGTTCAGCAGAAAGGGTACCTTAATAACAGTAGCCTTTCCCCCCGTAAATCCTTAATTTCCACAATTTATCTCGAATCCTCTATTTCGTCTTGACATATAGTTTTCTTAAAATATTCTTTTACCCAAATCTTAATTTTTAAGTTTCGTCACTAATAACTACTATTTTTTCACTTTTTACTCATGTTAAATTTCAATTTCGCATTAACAAATCAAAGAGCAACATTTTTGAAGTTCCTGGAGGAACTACCTACAGTTATTTTAACTTAAAACAAATTTTTACCATGATAAGTTCCCTTTAAATATCTCATCAATTCTTATTTTTAAGCCAATTGAATTAACGTTCATTTTAGATTTCCCTACGGCACAAAATCTTCAATTTTTGTATGTATTATATGTTGTGTTATATTTTTCCTTCTTTAATCACATAATCCTCTGAACAACTTCTGTTCCTTAGACTTTACGTTACGCGGTTTTCCTCATAATTAATGAATTTTCATCTATTATATTCGATCGTTTGATATTATAATCTTCTGAAATTTCATCGGTCTACTCGTCTGATCTGTCTCGGTCTGATCGTTTAAATCAACCATTTCCTTTCTTCTCCCCATTTTCCACCTGCATATGATTCTTCATTTCCCAATCAGTTTTTTTAATTAAGTAGAATCTACGTCATTATCAATTGATTACTATTAGCCCTGTTTTTTTTATTTTCAGCGGTTATTAAAATATTTTGTTTGTGTTCAAATGCTTTTTTCAACAGAATGTAACTAATGGTAAATCTTATTCTCTCCTAGAGCAGTGGATTTTTTTACCACATGTTGAAAAGAGAGTTTTCCCCAAAGAGGCTTTCTTATGGACAGCATACTTGTACTTCTTCATTTATTTAACCTGCCCAACGCAAAAAAATTCATCGTCTCATACATAGTAACATATAAGTGTTCTTAGAAAATAAAGTTAACTTTGACGCTCTTAAATACTGATGGTTATGAGCTACCGGTTAATATGATACATCCAAATTACTGGCTTGAAAGTCTATAAAAAACGCATTGGTATAATTCAACGATATTTTTAAAATCAAAAACAACTGAAGGATGTTGCAGAACTAAGTAGAAATCTGGACATGATAACAAAGATCGCTACAAATAATATCCACCATGACATGAACACGATTTCTCATGAAATATCAACCGCAACAGAAAATTTGCTCAGTTCTGCAATCGGTAAACGCGCAAGGAGTTCAGACCGGATATTTTATTGCCATAGTCAGGTGGTTAAGGTTGATCACTCGAAAGACAATGGTTTGAGAATGGCTTTGGGTTCGGGGGCTTTAAAAATCAAAGAAAAATAGACGAAATCATCAATTCTATGAACCCATTCCTTCTCCTCTCTTGTATTTAATGCAAATTGACAAAATAACTGGTTTTCAGGACCGATCGATAAACCGATCTATAAATCGATCGATTTTCTGATACATAAAAGTATGGCAACAGCAATTAGAGAACTTCTGAGATGTCAATTGTACTCATGTTCATAATATTCTGTTTTGGTGAAGGTAAATTGAAATCATTAAATCCATTATGACATGACCAATTAAAATACAGCAATATGGATCAAAAATATAAGATCAGATATATTTTACTACATGCATAGAGAAAAGGCCATTTTTTGTATAATGTGAGGGTTCAGACGTTGTCATTCTTGAAGGGATACAGTATTGATTGAAAATTGCAATTCTTGCAAAGCAGTTAACATCCACGGTAACTGTGGATGTCAACGGCTTGTCACATCGTTTGGTTTACGTAATATCCTCGCAATTCCTAATTTTCTGTAAAAATGCATATATGGTATTGCAAGACTGGCGTGGAATAATAATTCGTAATACTAACCAACGTGGCTGTTACTTTTCAATGTAGATGATGATGAAACCCGATGAAAGCAAAGATTTTTGGGGAACCTACGCATGTGTCGCCAGAGGCTTGCGCAAGGCAAAATCGATCAGCAATATTCACCTTCGTATATTTTCCTACGGATATAGTAACGTAGCTTGCATATTTATAGAATGACAGAAGCCATTTACATAGCCACAGCATGACAATTATTCAAACATTGGGGGACAACAACCCCCTCAACTTGAAATCATTTTTTCACGATCCTTACAAGCTAACACGATAATCGCTTCTATTAAGTAAATCGCAAGATGAACTGCGGAGTTTACGCTGAAGGTTAAGAAAATAATAACAATAAAAAATTAAATAAACACCTCCGTAACACGCAGTCTCAATGAGTAAACCATCCGCTCGGGAAACAATGACGTGTGGCGAAAAGGGGAACATTATCGCCCTTTCGACAAACGCCCCTCCTCTGCCCGCGTCTGGCGGCCGTTGCCATCGACAGTCCCGCCTCGCACGACTCCCCATGACGCGGGCGAATGCTCAGGGCCGGGAAGGGGATGAGAAATAGCGGAGGAAAGGAGAGGAGGAGGCGGCGAGGACCTCACAGCCTCTCCGTGGGCAGTCCTCCTCACTCCACCTCACCGGGGAGGGGGGGAGAGGGAAAACGAGAAGCGAGAGAGAGGTGAGGACGTGTGCTGTGGGGTGGAAATAGAGGATTTATAAAGAGGAGTGAGGCGGGAGCACACAAAAGACGGTGCGGCAGGGAGAGCTGTGCGGAGCAGGGAGCGTGGAAAGAGGAGGGCACACCCGCTGAAACTCGACAGCGCCTTCCTTATCGCCGACCAGCATCTCCTGGAAAGATGGAAGGTGGAACTGCGCGAAACTTGAAGGAGACGCTCTCGGGGATTTTTAGGCGAGTAAGAAGGGTTCTAGAGTAAAATACGGAGGGGGAGTTATGGCCACGGTTGACCATAACCAACTTGAAAAGCGAGGAAAGAGGGAGTCCAGCGAGGGAGAAAGAAGAGATGGATGAGTGGGGAAATTGAGTACGGCCACGGTTGCCGCGAGTGTCCACACCACGGGTAGGTACACCGCACGAAAAGAGGCACTCCGCGTGAGGGGGGCAGAGCAGCTTCTCAAGGGAGAGAACAGGATGGGAGGAATCAATTCTCGGAAGCGGAAAGGAAGTATTCGCGCACGTGTATGCACTTGCAATCTTCGCAAACCAAAGTAAAGCGTCAAATTTTTTTCGACACTTCTACCGGAAAGGAGACTATAAACGTCATGATTAGCAATGAACATCACTTGTCTGACTACACCTAAGTGATCATTGCATGTGATACCTTTTCTGTATCTTATTTAATCTATGAGGTTCGACGGTGTAAATATTTCAGCAAGATTGCGTAGGTATTTTGTCTGTAGTCATTTTTATTAGTGTATTTCTTGGTGAAATTCCTTAAAAGTGTTTACTACTCCAAAAAACTGTATCTTCACTATTTGAAAAAAGTGAACCCGCTGTTCACAGTGGATTAAGTTCACCACAAAAATTTTCTATGCATATATGTATATATATATATATATATATATATATTCAAACTTGAAAATCCTGCCATACGGCGCACAAATATTCATTCAAACATATATATATATATATAACTATACATATATATATATATACTTGCTGAGTATAAAATGGATGAGGTTAAGCTCGTGACACGTGACGTGTATGTACATATACGTCATACATAAGATATGACTCATAGATAGAGTCATATCTTATCTTCCGAAGAAGACGGAGCTCGAGTCCGTCGAAATTATCAAGATATTATTGTGAGTGTTCTTTTTATGTGTTCTCGTGCTGTGTGTTACTATATATAATATATATATATAATATATATATATATATATATATATTAGTTATTATAAATATAGTTAGTGAATGCAGAGCGTTCATGAAAAACCTGCCAATTCTTTATATATGTGTGTGTGTGCGCGCGCGGGCGAGTACATGTGTGTATAATGATATTTACCTAGATAGGTTCCTAGTGTAGATAAAGGAAGAAACAAGAGTTCAGAAGTAGCCGTTGTCCACAGCTAATTTACCGATGCCATAAAAGTGAGGACTGGGTCACTGTGCAGAATGCTCCTGGGTATGTTTTTAAGTGATCTACCGATGCTGCTGCTGTATATCCATCAAATTAGACACAAGACACACGTATCCTGTTAAAACGGGAAATATTTTTAGGGACTTTAATAACTTAGACTAAACGAAATTCTTTAAATGGGAGGTTGGGAAGTTTCCTAAGATTCGCATCGCATAACATTTGAATGCTCAACTCTTTTGTGTGTTCAATCCCGTTCTCAATCAGTGAGATGCTCAAAAAATTAATATACAAGCATATATACAACACACATACGTAAAAATGTTTACAACGTGAATATAAGTAAATTTGATATTAGAGATGGGAAAAAAACCGAAAAAGAACACTAAAAATGTTAACTTTTTTAGATTCGGAGGTGCAACCAATTTTTTCCGCGGAAGCAGTCTTTTTCCTTCCGATGAAAAATGTGACTGTGGCAATTGAGCACATAAAAAAGGAAACACACGAGTAGGGTAATTTTCGGTGGCGTGACTACCTTCATATTCATATGCATATATGTGGGTCACGGTAGTCCAGGGGTAGAGCGTTGAACTACTGACCGGAGGGCCCGGGTTCGATTCTCGGGCAAGTCTCTCTGGGCGTCATCATATTTAGGCACACCTAACAACGGGAACTGATGACGGTGCCGTTTTAATAACTGATTTAAATAGACAAACGTCGGCCTGCGAAGCAGCGGTGGGATGAGGACATATCAAAAGATTTGAAATATTACCGTGATTGTGGTGCTGCTACCAATTTGTCGACGAAGGAAACGAATAATTTATCAGCTTGTACACATGTTGAGTACGCTTTACATATACGGCGGATAGATATAGCGTGACTTACCGCCCACCCGAAACCAAGTACCTACGCTGTAGGAGTGGGTAGTCTAAACATCTACTGTTCTTGAGCGTGCCAACACAGCGGGTGACACGAGAGGGAAATATTAGACCGATGCCTCATAGAATCCTGACAAAACTCCAGCACAACCTATTGAAGTGGCAGTAGAAGAATATTCCTTCAACTTTTTTCAGTTGAGACTTTCTAACACTGTGCAGAGTTAAGTTACTTAAAAAATCACTTAAGTTGAGATTTGCTGTAAAATAAATTATTTAAGATGGTTTGGAATTCTCATCCCCTATGATCAGTTTGGTAATACTACCATTGGCTCAGAAAACTCATGTAAGCTGATCCAAATCCTGGAAAAATGATTTCAATTTAATTGCTATTCGTCATGGATTCACCAGCGATGTACGCATTCCTATCTACACCATTGCATTTTAACAAACAATGACTTTCTATGCTCATTCGATCACTCAGGACAAACCATATTTTCTATTGCCCTCGCACCTCAGTTTTCGCGTTCATTCCACAAACTATAGCAATGGAAATTCTTTATGAGGATTTATTGAAATAATAGAAGTATATAAAGGTCTCCTAATCCCGTTACAATGAAAAGTAGCCTCAGTGGGGGTATAAAGGCATCAGCCATGCACACGGAAATATTCGTTCATACGTGCATTTGAACACATATTTGTTGATATACAAATACGTCACGTAATAATTGATGTTTGACAAAATCGTTCAATCGCTCAAATCGTTCAATCGTTCGACAAAATCGTTCAATCGTTCAAAGTTAACATAATCGGGCGCTTGGTACTTTGGTACAATTGGTTATCGTGGGAGGGGAAAACGAGTGAATTAATATTTCTGAGACGGTCTCTCTCTCTTATTTTATCCGTACGGTACAATCTCCCAATATAATGTTGATCTTAATAATCCCCTTTTTGTCAAATAAAAAAAATCGGTTGTACTCTACCTTTCTAAGAGTTTTGCCTGCTCTCTTCGTAAATTTGGAGATCTCCAACCTAATTCCTTAAAATACCCATCACGCTTACTCTTCTCAAAACAATTATGAACTGAAATAGTAGGTTCTCTGAATCTTATCAAATTCTGTGATTTAAGTTTTCTCCCATGGATCCCAAATACTTGCCGTGTACTCGAAGTGTGGCCCAAGTAAAGCACAGTGACATGTTATCCTCATAGTCGGTGAGGCAACCTAGAAGGGTCGTCTGTTTATCACATACGGTGATAATACATTTCATTGAAATATGCATGCCAGCAGCGAAAAATCCCATCGTGTCACTATTAACAAGAAGTAAAATAATGTGCGGACGTAACCAAGGTAAGGAGAAACCAGTTCCGACTCGGGACGAGAATAATGACATCCTTCCACAGATGAGTGAAGTGGATGGAAAAAGACAGCAGGAGAAGTAAGTACGGAATAAGGGAAAGGAAGAGATTGAGGTGAGTGGTAGCTCATAGGGACGAATCTTCCCTCCAAAGGGACCTTCAGAAGGAGTTCGCCGCAAGCAAGAGAGAGAGAGGGAGAAGGTAAGGAGCGGAGGAGATGGCGAAGAAGGATAGGGCGGGTAAGCCACGCGCGAGGTAGAGATTCTCGATGTGACGACGGCGATAAACTCGACAACGCTATCAAAGAGATCTAGACAGGAGCTGACCATTGTGCTTCCCGAAATGGGATTGAAATGTTGTCGCCAAACTGGAAATATCGTCAATTTCACCCTCCAAACATTCACATTCGTGCAGAAAAGGAGGGGAAACGTGAATGGAGAGATCTCGGAGAGAATAGAAGGGCGTAAAAAGGCAATTGCCAAGTTGTGTTTGGCCAACTAAACATCGCGGACAGGATGAGGACACGACGATGAGGGAAGATTAAGCAGTATGTCGAGAGATGCATAATCTCACGCCTGGAGATAAAACTGTTCCTTAGGAAAAAAGCGCCTATAAACGTTTTTGATTGAGGAATAACAATGACTCCAAGACGGAAATATAAATAAACATACAGAGAAGACATGAACCGTAAAGGCTACATATGAAATCCGAATATATTTCCCAAAATATATAAAAAAGAGACTGGAAATATCATACATAAACCTTTAACTTGTACCACTTTCATCGATCGTATATTTAAAAAACATCTTACGTCTACGGAGACCTATAACAGTTATTTATAATACCTGTTAATTCGTCGGGAAATAAAAAGCGCATTGGCCTTCACATCATAACCTTGCTTCAATCGGTAAGAGGTCTCCCTTCCGTTGACAACTTCTTCGCAAAATTTACAGATGTCTTCTGTATCACAACAATAGTTAATGGCAAAATAAAGAAATCCAATAATAAGTGCCATTAATAACGGTGTGCAAGTAGTTTTGATAAATGTTTCATAATAGTTCAAGGATAACCAATATCATATCATAGGATAACTTTGCATGTGCTACCGTAAATTATACCCGAATTCAAAGTAGATAATTTCAGAGTTCCTTAAAGGCACATCCGAAAAGAAACACGTTAGATAGAGTTCCCGATCTGTGCTCAATGAACTGATTTTCAATTCAGTTCTTAAGAATAATTTTTCACTTATATATTTTATGATACATGTATCTACCTGTAAATCTCCCCAGATTTTTATGGCGGTTCTTTAATAAACTTAATCATCACATTTAAGACTGACCGAGTAAGGTAAACAACTTTTACTAGTCATTAAAACTACCTGTCACATCACATGGAAGAGCAAAATATTATCTGGGAAGAAAAATATCAAATTGTATTCTATTATTTTGGAAACAATAAGGTCGACGAGAAACTCCTGTAAAGTTAACGCCAAGAATCTATCAGGCAAATGCACACCATCTGGGGAAATAACAGTTACATTTACAAAGTCACTGACATAAATATTATTTTACTGTTCTTAATCAATGGGCGATTAATCATTTCCAGCTATTTAATATTTTAAAGAATTTTATAGACAATTACCATCCTCTCAATGGCTTTTTCTGCATAAAATTTTGCCCGAGATTTTTCCAACAGTCAATTATAGAAATGAATTTCGCAAGGCTATTTTAACTACCTATAAATCAATCTCTCTAACCACTTTAACAACATATTATGGACATTAAATTTAAACTAGCTAAAGGGAAAATGAAAGGAACCCTTGGGTATTTGAAGACCACTACAAGTGAGTCCAGTGCGGGACGCATTGACGAAAATCAAATCAACATGCTACATATTATGTGATTTAGATCAAATCACACCTAAAATAAGTTTTGAAGTCATTTTGAACAATATTTTATAAAAGTGTAATAAACTACCATACAAGTTGGAGTTAATTGTTTTAATCGCCCAGCGGAAGCTTTCTAAATCCTCCTTATGGCATTAAACTAAAAGTTATACGCACTAGGAAAAATAATATTAGGGTTTCATTAAAAATATTAAAATACCACCCTATTGGATAAAAGGTATACAGAAGTGTTGTACTTTGGATCTAACACTTTTCCCTACACTTGTGATGCGATCATGGATTGAGGTTAGAAAAATATAATTCCCTTGCACAGCAAAACCCTTTACTGTCACCGAATCTACTGATACAGTAGGGAGTGAGAAATACTTATATCCCTAGTGATGGAATAATCTCACACATTCGGTGTTTTGCACTGTGTAAAATTTGACTTTGAAGTGAGTAATATAATTCTTTTTATAACTCTCTGTGATTGCTACAGTTTATTGCAATAATTTCTTTGGTACTGCCACGTTGCAGCCATGCATCGGGAGTGGCCTCTAGAATCGAATTAATTATCGAAAATCGATAAACTTTCTGAATGGGCGTGGTGGCCTGGGAAGTAAATCTTTCAGTTATTACTAGGGAGACCATGGCGAAATTCCAATGACTCTGGACACCCCAGCATCATCCAAGCTGTGTGATTTTTAGGATACTAGTTATCCTAAGGTCCCCTCTCACTAGTTGTGCGAACTTCAAACGCCGTAGAGCTCTAAGGGTGCGATTATCTCTACACTCCCCTAATGAAAAATTCGCATTCACAATTGTAGTAGACGTATTTTATGAATTTTCTCTTCCTAAAGAACGTATCTATCATCAGTCAAAGTACGAGGTGTGTTCAAAAAGTAAGGTGGCTTTTGAAATTTCGCTGGCAAAATGGATTCGGTTTCGTATTGCGGCTTCATAAACGTCTTCTGACCGAATCTCAATTTTGGCACCGGAAAGTGGAAATTTGTTTTACAGTGATGCTTGCCAAACCTATTAGTTTCTGAATGATAAAAATTCTATTTTCCGCATATTTATGCCCAAAAATATTTTGTAACACTGTCTTCATTACGATGCCGCTTCGATTAAGTTAGATTTTTAGAAAAGTAAGATTTCTGGCTATGGCAATTGTAAACATTTCTTCAATTTTTTCCTATTTTCACATATGTACTTTTATCTAGATTAAGGATTTATTATATTTTTACTGGCATAACTGAGGTTAATTTTTGAAGCCTAATTGGCTATGAAACCAAAAGGCAGCATGAATGTAGATTGAAGGCCTTCGATCTTTGGGCAGTGAAAACAATAAAAAAAATGAGTGAGAGTAGAAAAACGAGTGAAGAAATAATGCACAAGGCAGGTATGGAAGAGACATAAGTTAT
Source organism: Hetaerina titia (assembly GCA_037158775.1). Taxonomy (NCBI): domain Eukaryota; kingdom Metazoa; phylum Arthropoda; class Insecta; order Odonata; family Calopterygidae; genus Hetaerina; species Hetaerina titia. The sequence goes on along the minus strand of CM073771.1, from coordinate 81,092,021 downwards.
GTATGTTGGTTCACGAGTGTGTTAGTTGATAACATATGCATTTTCTTGCGTGTAAGTTATGGAGATTTTTGCAGGAATATATACGAGTTTGTGGGTGTAGATTGGCATGGATTTGTGAATTTTGCACACGGTTTTAGTCTCATATACGGGTGATGACCTAACACCCCCGCCACACGGCGTTGAGGGGTACTGTGTAGATGTATGGAAAAGAGAATTTGAAAGTAGGATAAAGGAAAAGCAGAATAGGAGGATTGAGGAAATATGAAAAATAAATACATCTTTACAAGATCAGATACTGTATGATTCAGTTGATGAATGAGCAAGCTTGGAAAAAAGAAGAGATACGGAGTTTTGGAAAGCTTCAGAAGCTGAAGAACTAGTCGGGGAATAAAGGCTTCTTTTCTTCCTGTATAGGTTAATAGGGTTGGAGTAAATTGCAATAACCGTTCAAAAACTTCATGGCAGAATATTTACAGAAATGTCCCACATCTGTCGCGAACCTCTGTTTTAAAGATGATAGCCAAGCATCGAAATCGATGGCAATATTAGAACGGTTACCGTACACTTCGAAATACTATTCCTATCATGGAATTCTGACGCTTCATCTAAGGACAACCTATCCACAGCACCAGAACTTCTGCAAGTAATTTCCAACGGGACACCAAACACAACCATTCTCATACCCTTTACATTATCTTCTACCTCCCTTAACAAAACCCAGTGACCCTCGTCCATCAGAAAAAGAGTGTAGAAAAAAAGAAAGGGCGAGGTTTAGAGAGGGAGGGAGTGGGAGGCATAGAAGAGAGGCCTTCGTCAGATGACTATCTCCTCAAAAGACCATTTTTATCTTATCTTCCCATCTCTTCCTTTCCGAAGGGAGCGGAGAGGTCCTCCTAAGTCTGCTAGAAGTGGCGACGGAGGCGGGGAGGAGAGCAATAGAGCCGATGGCCTTTGTGTTTCCCGGCGGGGCGCTACGGAGGTTTGCGGGGGAGGAAGTGGCGTGTGGTGGCCTGAGCAGCTCAGCCTGGCTATAATATGGAGGCTGCGCGTGGGAGAGAGGGAACTAAGGGGGTGTCGACACCATGAGAGGAGAGGGGCGTGCGACTGTGTGTGCGCTGCTGTGGGTAGATGAGTCTCCTGCGGAGGTGTGATCACTGCTCCCGATGGCCAAAGAAGGGAAAAATGAGTACGCAAATTCAATCAAAAGCCAAGCAGATAATATCCCTTTAGCTAGCACATTTTTACGCCGCTAATTTAAGTGCAAAAATTCACGATTTGGATTTCAGTATAGTCCCAGAGAACCCTGAATTCCTGCCGGAACTTGGCTAAATATAAAGTTGTCTGGCAAACGGGAAATTGCAACATTTTTTAGCAGGGAAGTATAGTTTTTAACTCGACTATATATATTGACCTTAAATCCATCACTATTGCAAAAGTCTATCTTTGACATATTTCGTCATTATTTCATGCATGTACTTTCTTTTGGAATTGGTTACCACGAAAGTACGTGATCATAAGAGAAAATGTGACGCCTACATGAGTTACGATGGAAAATATGCCAATACACTACTTCCCATATGAAGGTAGCATAAGTTCTTCTAATTTATGTTGTTACCAGTTCAAAATAATAAATACTGTTCATTTAAAATAGGCAATATTCTTAGTCGTAGCTGGGAACTGATAAGCCATAGAAAATGGAGATTACATGAGGCAATGCCAGAAATCCTTTTAAACCGAGATGTACGAGGAGTAAATGCGCGAACAAGTAAGAATCGCGCAGTTAGAGTTATTGCATGAATAAATACAATCTGACATGGACATTATATAATATTGCTAAGTCAACACAATACAACAGGAACAAGGGATACTCTTACAATACTCTGCGTCCAGAGAGCGGTGTAAAGAATAATTAAGAGTAATTCCTAAAATGTGCACTACATAGAATGGCAAAAGAGAAAGGAATCAAGCCCCATTTTTGATATCGAAAGGAATGAGAGAAAGCACGAAAAGAATCATTAACTTTTCAAGACTCAAAGGTGCAATCAATACTCTTTTTTGATGGAAGTCTTCTGTATCATCGGTATTTGATATAGCATATGTATTTTGGTATTCGCAACAGAATCGTTGGACTTCTATATAGACTGCATTATGTACCTTTCAATAATAAAAATAATATTATAACAAATATACTTGTACAACGATTATGGCATATTAGAGGTGGAAATACTTAACTAGCTCTTAAATATTTTAGCGGTTCAAATTCTTTGTGATGATAGATTTCGAAAAAAATTTAAGTTTTAGCAGCTCATATACAAAATACTCATAAACATATATACATACAGTATCACTGAATAATTGACTTAATCGTAAAGCATTTCTCCTAATAAATAAATTCGAATGCTTGGGTTCGATTTCGTTTTGAATAAATTATCCTGCAAGGGAAGTGCACATATTTTAATCTGTCGGTAACGATCTATCTCTCCTATTTTATCCCAGTGAATGAACATAACGATATAATTTCGTAAGAATTTTCCTTGTCTCAAAAAAAAAGTTTCCTGTACCCCTCAAAAAGTCTATATCTTGTCTGCTCTCTAGGTGAATAAGGTGACTCCAAAATTAATTCTTCCGACATACCCGTCACGCTATCTTCTCGTAGCAATTTTTTGTAATCTTTGACGTCGACAACAAAACGAATCCCTGCATTCTTTGCATGTCAACTGAGAGCATTAAGTGTATTGAAATACACGCACATTTGGATTTTCCATTTCTATCTTTTGGTCATCACACGGCAGTCCCTTAAGCTTTGCTGCGGCACATGAGAAATAGAGGACGTAATTGAGTGTTCGCGAGTAAATGAGGCAACGGAATATAGATAAATTACCGATTTCCGCCCATTATGACCCAAAAGAGGGCCGTTCCCGCACAGGCCTCATAGGTAGCCCTTCCCATCCAACATCGAGCAGGCCACGTTGAGTGGGTGGAAGGCTCTCGTCCTGAGATCGGTCCGGTATTATCTATAGAGAGGGAAAGAAAGGAAAATCTCGGCTAGAAGGAGAGGGATAAAAATGCATTCTTTCCCCTTATTTTTTATTCGGTGCCTTTCCCCGGGTGCCCTGCCAAATTCATCTCCTGTTCCGTTTCTCTCCCTCCCATCTATCCACCTGAGTTTTCAGGTTCGAGGGGAAGGAGAGCATAACGCATTTAAAAAAAGACTGGCTCCGCGGGTGAAGAGGATGCCGAAGAGGACGATGGGAGAGGCCGATTTCAATTTTTATGCCCCCGCATCCGACTCACACGAGAAAGGCTCCGCTAAAAACGTTTCCGACCGGTCCTCATCAATCACTTTGATTTACAGTCACCTCAGTCCATCGGGCTCTTTGACGATAGGATTAAGGAGATGGGAGAAGGAGACGGGGTGAAGGTGGGCCCTTAGCTACAGGGAGACAATTGCGATCGAAGTAGGTAATAAAACTGTGGAGGGAGAGATGTGGAGGCGGAGTGAGAAGGGGTGGTAGTAACACTAAGAGGAAGGAAAAAAATTTATATATATGTAGAAATATATCCATCGTTCCGAGAGAGCTCGGAAACCGCTCATCTCTCTCTCAAATCCATTCGTTGGAACGAACGCTGCCGTAAAATGCGAAGCGATTCCGAAGCAGCGCACTCAACCCATTTAAAAGCATCGCAATAACTTAATGCCCGCTCGCTCTCCCCGCACCCCTCCGCCGTCCCTCCGCCAGCTGCCTGCGGTGCGGGGGCATGACTTCCGCGATTGGGATAAACACAATAGAATTACATCTCCAAGGTGCCTTAGGGGAAGGGGGAGGGAAATGCGGGTAAAAAAAAGAGGCATTCTTGCGCTCGGCCTTTCTTGAGTACGGTTGCAGCCATTACCCGATTGTCGACGAGCGAAGAAAAGGGTAATCAGGAGTGAAAGGGGTGAGGAGTTATTTTTTTCTTACCAGGTTGTTTTTTTTCTACGGCATTTTCACGCCCAAGTGTCTTTCTCTTCACTACTCCTGGCCAGTGTCCACAGGAGCTCCACAGAATACCATCGGTAATCGGACGGGAAAATATAACATAAAACAACGAGCCAGAAACAAGTCAGGGTGTCATGAAATGTGTTAATTTGTCTGGAAAATTGTTTACTCAGTGCCTGCAAGTCGTTAGGTGAGGGGGTATTTTCTTTGTTCCCATTGTTTTCTGGTTATCAATACATTTGGTCATCCATAGTTTTCTAGCCGTAAGTAATACGTTTGAAACTCTTGTTTGTTTTCGCTCACTTTATTTCAATGTGGAAAAATAGGTCATAAAACCCAAGGTAGTTTTCTCATACAAAAAACGCAAAAATATAATATTTTCCACCAATTCTACATACAGATGGTGCGTCGATAAACCCACCTGACTAGTTAACTCGAAAGTCGTGAGTTATATTTTGCTGGACCAGTTATGAAGCGCCAGTGCCTAGCTAGCCTGAGTGCCATTTTATAAATAATTAGCCTAGTAGCCAACCGTCGACAGCCAATTTAATTTGATGTTTTGGCAAGGCTTTATGGCAACGGATTGTGCTGCGCCAACCATAAAATGCCACTTGACCAACAAGTCGAGGTACATTTTCTTGTTTTAAAGGTGTACAAGAAAATTCTAGAAAAGACATATAAACAGATCACTTCATGAATCATATTGTTCGCAGCGACTAAAACTGAAGATTTATGTTGTAATATGAAAAGGTCAAAGATAAGTTCACAGTAGCCCATTGTTATAACGACGAGGAGTGATGAAGAAATATTTTATTCACATATCTATTTAATTAATTTCAATTTAAAAATTTTATTTTTGTTGTGTTGTTACCTAAATGTGTAGTGTATACTTGTGTAAGCGTTTTATCGATTTAAATCCAAGGTGAGGGTGAAAGAAAGAGAAAAGAAAACTTTGCACTTCCACACACTTTTAATATAACACGACCATGGTTTCGATGCGGTGCATCATCACCAGGTCTTCACCCTCACCATGAAGGAATTCCACAAAGTTAAGCCTGAAACTGTTAGCTTGATTTAAATCCAATTTGCGTTATCAGCAGCCGTTGCAAGTTGAAACTTGTTCAGTTCGCTTACGCCCTGGTTCTGATTATGAAAAAACACTTTCCAGGAAGGCGTTACTTCCCATTGAGGAATATAAAACCGTCACTTGAAGCTGCATTTGGACCATAGGAAGGATGAGGAAAACACTTGATATTAATTTTGCAAGACAATCGTGATTTATCGGTGAGTGCCGCGGAACACACACCACACAAACATTTTCCATATGTACTTTTTCTATTACCAACATGTGGATGTTAACTCAATGAAAGTTTCATTTATTCTTATACTTCCCTTAACCTTATCTAACGATTTTCCCACACAATAGCGGTAGCGGAGTTAATGTTTCCTTCGGAAAAGCAATGGCTGGAGCTGTGGATCCATCTTTCAGTGAAATTCTTTGCCCTTACCCACAAAACCACCCTTGACCCAAAACACCTTTCCCTCCTACCGTGGTCGTACAATGTTATTCTGATCCCTTATTTTTCGTGGAAAAAATGACATCTTAAATCTATATGTTCTACACTTCATCTCCCTAATTTTATTGACATGATCTCTCCTGCCGTAGTGCGATGGGGGTAATAATACATTTCCTACATCACTGCCATAGACATGTCCTTCAAATTTATGCAAGAAATATAATCTGTAATTTAACCTTCACTCCGGTAGTGATTCCAAGCCTAGATCCTCTAATATTTTGGATATGCTAATAAGTTTATCTTAACAACTTTTTACAAAACTAGCTCCTTTACCCTGCGTGCGATCCAATTTGGCAATCAATCCAACTTCGTGAGGATCCCATATACTTGTAGCATATTCTAAATGAGGCCCAAAGAATGAAAGATAACATTTCTGTTTAACCTTTTCACCACATTTCTCAAATAGTCTTCTAATAAATCCTAATTTTTTGTTAGCTTGTCCATATATTCCAGTATATGTTTCACTCAGAAGAGGTAGTGAGAGAGGGTAACGGCCAATTATTTAATCGAGTTTAAACTTTCTATTTCGGTGTTCTTATGCAGAAGGCCGTCCGAAGGGAATTGCTCTTTTTTAAAAAAAATGCATGACTACGAACTCTTTTTAAGTCTAATTCTAATTGCCATGTGTTGCATCAGCATTGTATAGCCATTGGGTCATCTGCTAAAGCTACTTTATCCTCAGTATTATGGATATCTCTTTAAACTACTGCATCGTTGGCAAATAAACTTACTTTATTTGTTCTACGGAGTTAATGTCGTTAACGTAAATAAGAACTAAAAGAGGTACGATCAGACTTCCCTAGGGAACACCTGAGATAACTTCTACTGCATTATAGCGAACAGCGTATAGGAATACCGACCATTCAAAAGTCTTTAATCCAGCCCAGGATATTTTTATCTATGCCATATCCTTTACTTGCTACTTGCTGGAGTCTGCCTTGCACGTTCTTGGATATATTTCTTGCAGCGTCCTAGGATACAATTGTTTGTTGTAATTAAGCATGTGTACTTGCATGCCTGTGGAGTGAGGGGAGGTGGATGTGTGTTTGCATGGGTTAAGAATGATAGGATGTTTCTATGAATGTATGCACTACTGTGGATTTGGGTTTGCATGTTTGTGTTACTTTTCAATGCGGTTTTTCTAAATCTAGAAAAAATCTAGAAAAACCGCGTCACCTTGAACATTTCTCTCTCCCGAACTAAGTACATCATCAAAAAAAAACGCAAGTTGAATCTCGCAGGATATACGTTTTAAAGACGTGCATCACAAAATAAAAACTCCAAATTACTTTGGAAGACATGATCATTCATTCAAGATTAGAGAGATTGAATGTAAATGGATAGGTGTAAAATGTCGGTTTTTCCGAGAAAAATATAATTAAAAATAATGCGAAAAATACCAAGTGAAGAGAAAAATAAAGTCAAACCAACACGAGACATTTCAGTATCGTTTCCTCTTAACTTTGCAACTTCTGCCGTAGAATGAAAATACCGAGATGAAAGAACACAAAAATAAACAATCGTTTGGTAGAGCATACGAAGTTTTTTTTAGAATAATACCTTAAGCAATTTGAGTGCAAAGTTGTTTTGATCTGAAGGAAAAATTGCAAATGGTCTGCAGGAAAAATTGCACACGAAGGGTTTAAATTACTGAAGATTAGAATTTTTACTAAGCCACTTTCGTAATGATTACTTTGCAAGTCGAAGTACGTTACGAACTTGGACTTTAAAAAATTAGCGAAATCAGGCGATTCTCCTGAAAAAAATTCTGTCGCTGATGTGGTATAAATCTATTAACAGTGTGATACACGTAATGTGGGCAACAGATGTTCAATGAATGGTGAGTTTAGTCACTACCCTTCCTCTTTCCCTCTCGGGGAGGGGGGGGAATGCGGGCTGGTGTCCTAACACTCCCTGCCACACATCCTTGCGACGGCTTGCAGGGTATCTGTAGTTATGGATATGTTAAGAAGTGCACGAAACTTTTTCTCACATCAAACCTTGCAGAGTCCAAAGAACTCGCCAAAAACGAAAAAGAGAAATAAATTAAATATTGGAAGAGATTGTCGAGTTAAAAAAAAAGGACAGGAATGGTGTTTCATCCCTTTTTTCTATGGATGTAAAAGGAAAGTGGGCTGCCTCTCTTATTCGAAGAGCTGGAGACGAGATAAGGGTGATGGTTTGAAGAGAGCAGGACTCCCGTTCCTGTCTTCGCGCAGTTCATGGCTCGAGGGGTGGTGCACGCAGCGGCGGGAGCAGGGATAAAAAAAAGGGCGGAAGAGGTTCATTTTTGGTATGAGGACGGGGAGGGTTGGAGAGGTGATAGGTGGTAAAAAAGGGAGGGAGGTTTTCGGGGGCAGAAATAGAGGGTGGGTGGGTGGGGGTGGAAATCGGAGACGGCTGAGGGGCTAGGGGATGGTGCATGCGTGCGACCGAGGGACCTTTTTCTCGAAAGAGGGCGAGAGGGATTTCTTAAACACCCTCACCCAAAAGGCACAGTCATGCCTCTCTTCAACAGGCAGTCGAGAGGGAAAGGGAAGTATGCATGGCCCCGCATGACATATTCGTGCCAACCGCAGGCCATTTTAAACGATGTATTTTCATGCGTATCAAAATGCACGCGTCCTATTTTACTGTAAACGTTTCGCTTGCATCACAGTCAAGTACGTCGGATGCCAGTTTTTTAATATACACAGCCCTTTCTTCAACTATGAGTGGAGATGACAAAGTCTATTTTTGGTCATTCTTCCATTGTTTTACCAGAAAAAATGTCAGTGGCTGCATTTAAATTCAAACGTAATAACAGGCACTGTCTTGGATGCACTACCAATTATAAAAGTTAAACTAAGAGTAAATAGCGAAGAAGAAGGAAAAATACCACATTTTGATGGTTAGGATCAACAGTGAGTGTGCATAGGAGTTTAAGAGATCCATGAGGGAAAGTAATTTTTCAAGAAATAGCAAAATACGGAGGAATGTTGCCTGGTTTAAGAAAACACAACAGCGGTAAAGGGCAAACGGTAAATGGAGATAGGCGTCGTTATTGCATCGGTTGAGTGAAGAAATCAAGAAAAAACGTCCTCTTTTCGCAAAGAAAAAAATTCCCTTCCATCAAGAAAATACACGGGTGCACACCTGCGCAATTACGATGGATAAATTATGGAATTAAAACACAAAAACAATATCTCCCCTACTCAACAGATTTGGCCCTTGGTGACCTTTTTCCAAACTTGAAAATATGGCTCGATGGAAAACAATAAAAGTCAAATGAGGAGGTCATCGCCAACACAGATGCTCATTTTGAGGTTCTGCCGAAATCCTACTTTTTGAACGGTTTAAAATAATTGGAGAAACGATGGGAAAATGTATCCAGTTAATAGAAGATAATATTGAAAAATTATAAGAAATCTACCGAAAGTTATTTGTTTTCTACTTTTTCTAAGAACTTATCGGATTATCAACGTAACATAACTTCCACACTTCATCGGCAGGGTGGAGTAATAGCGAAGAAATAAAAGATACGTATCGAAGAGTGGCACAAATATCTCGACAATTCGATTACCCATAGCGATTTTTACATGAGGTTCAGCGAACAGTTTTTTCAAGGAAAATTCATGACAATAACTCTTAAAAAATGATCAAGCATCAAGGAATTATGTAAATGATCAATTTACAGATCCCTTTCAGTATTATTTAATAACTGGTTTCCTAAAATCCCGTATCACCCGTCTTGATTTCGGAGGTTAGAATTTCTGAAGATGACGACTGAGTCGACAGGACGTTGGCATGAAAAAAATACTTGTCCAAGAGAAAATTACGAGAATTATTTATCAATCCAAAATACAACAAGTAAACCGAACTTAATATCAGGAAATCTATATCCGTTAAATTTTAATACCTTTGTCAGCTAAACCTATCCCATATCTTTGTTTCGGAGCATAATTTTTTCAAACCAACAGGGTGTAAGAGCAACGATTGGGTACTAAAAACTATTACCCTGTTATGCATGCATTTGTCATTTAACAATAAAGAAAAAAAACTCTTTAAAAAAACGTAAATTGTTTCAATATAAATTCTTTACATGTACACACTTTTTATTTAGCTATTGACTTTTAGCTATAAATAACTTTTGATGATTTTCAGACCAATGATGGACTACGTGTCGAAAGCAATGCCCATCGCCACCATACACTTAAATCTCGTCCTACTGCACCAAGAGTTTGTTGCTCTTGGGTCAGCGCGTAGAGTAAATTAGGGGAATGAAACGATTTATGAAGTGTGTTCTCTGTCAGTCTAAAAGCCAGCAAATTACTGCTCACAAGGGATAACCGAAAATCTTTCATCGGCTAAATTTATTTCAATTTGGATTCATTTTAAGAGAGCACTCTAAGTGCGCTACCTAAATAAATTCGTAGCCATTCAACCCTTGAGCCATTGACATACGCAACTTAAAAAGACTCCTCCGTGCAGTTCAGATGATGAATGGTATCAGAAAATCGTATAAAAAAGAAGCCACACTTGCAAGCACTGATCACAGTCCGTAAATACGAAATATTTTTTCAACTTTCAATTCCGCGTTCAATAAATCTTCAGCTGTCGAAATTCCTGGATATTTTTTATCAGAGCCCTCACATTTGGTCAACCCTGATTTCCATAATTCGATTTAAACTTCCCATTTCTCACTTCATAATTCTTTTTATTGCATCTACCACCCAATGTTTGAGAGGTCAACGCACTGCAATTAGAAGGATAAATGACCCATTTGTGGGCTTCTGTGGTTGTAATGGCCTCCACCTCCCTCAACACCAATAGATTAGGTGAGGTCTCAAGGTCCTTAGGGAGATTTATTCCAAAACAAATGAATTTATTTTTTATCTAGCAAGCATTAAGGGAACTCAAAAATTCATAGACACTGAATTATCCTCCCTCTTAGATTTATTGCTTTCAATTCCGGGCACCCTGATGTTCATCCACTCATAATTTTCTCCCAGAAACGCTAGGTTATCCAAAATGATCAACTATACTCCGACCACATACAGACTGTAAAAAATAAAGCAATGTCCCTATTAGGTCTTCTTTACCGCTTCACAGAAATTAAAGATCCAATTGCACTTCATTCATACTTCTTACAATTGTCTTCCCCATAGTATCATATTGCTACCCAATTTGGTCCGCACCATCCCCAACTAATCTTAAATCCCTCGATTGTTGATATCTATTCCTAGAATATCTCTCACCAAGCGCTCACCACCCAAGCTTTATCCCACCTTTCAGCAAATAAAATTTTTCCCCGGTCCATGATCGGTTCTCGTCGTTATCGTCATGCTGTTATGGTCTTTTGCCCTCTTTCATTTTTGTTATATTTTTCACTGTAAATTGACGGTACAACTGTATGTGACTAATGTTTTAAAATAAATAAATAAACTATGTATTTGTGAGGAATCAATGCCTATCAACGAAAGATGAGGTAATTGTGGCGAGATTATTACCTGTTTAATACTGTCCCCATCGTCTCATACAAAGTATTTTCTCGTGCTCCGTAAAGTATAATTTGACTACGTCATTATTGCAGTTAAATTGTCTCTTTCACATGCTTTTTCTGGCTCCTTAGACTTCTAGCCGAATAAAAGCAAGCAATGTAATTTGCACTTATTATCTGTTTGTTAACGGACTACATATACCGACCGATTGAACCAAAATCGCATGGATACATATGTAGTAGACACTTTAAGGGCAGCAGAATCAGCAGAATGGTTACGATCATTTCTGAAAAGTAATCGTCACCATCTTACTTATATTACGTATTCATTATTTCATCCATTACCAAACTACACAAAGCCCTTACTTCAGAGAAAATACAGGAAATCTGGAGAGAATAAGAACGAAAGCATTTGGAATCAAGAGAGGTTAAAGGAACAGAAAATACAACTGGTTCTTAAGGACGATTGACGCAAATTTCCACAACTACATCTATACGTACGACTACCCAGCGAGCCATAGCAAGGAAGTGTGGCGGGGGATGCTAGGTCACCACCCATTCGACCTCTATTCCACTACTTCCAAACATATCACTCTGCAACCACCGAAAGGTCGGGTGAAAGGGGCCGACCGGAAATCACTCATGCAGCATCCGTTACACATATTACAACTGACACACTGTTCTGAGATACTGAGAAACTGCTCCACTGACTACCCTAAGAAGGCAAATAAGGAAACCCATTTAAAATTATGGGCTCAAATGCAACGTAGTCAGGAACTACCAGGTAGTATTTCATACAGAACTGATAATTCACAAATGAATTAGATATATACAAATTTATTTTTTCCATGACATCTCCCAGCCCCTCACCTGGTCCAAGAGTACGTGTTAGGGGACGTTAGCACGCAAGGTATTAAGTGATTTAAGGGTATATGTAAATAACTATTTTCGCCAGTGCTTACCCAATATATTCTTAATGTTTCCCTTTAGAGTGTTTGCGAATAAGGCGCGGGAAAAACGATTACTTTAATATGTTATCTGTGAATCGGGAACTGAATTTATATTTTTCCAACTTCGACAATGCGTTTGCCAGAGTTTACTGGCATGTGCTTCTGAGATTTCTATCCTTCCAGTCTAGCTATTGCTAGACTGGAAGGATAGAAAAATCATAAACGAACTGTATACAAAACAGAAAGTGGTGGTACGAGTAGGAAATAATAAGACCAATGAGATAGTTATTGGAAGGTTGTCGATAAGGATGCTGTCAGTCGCCAACTATCTTCAATATTTATACAAAAGAGCTTGCAAATAAAACCTTAGAAAAAGCAAGAGGTGATCTGGTAAGACGAGAAAGAATAACGACCATGAAGTATGGAAGCACATGACCATTCAGTACCAAAGCAATCATAAGAGGATACACAGCATATGATGGAAAGTATTACAGGGATGGGGAAGAATTTGAAGTAGACATATAATACAATGTATATGGAACGTAAAAAAGATGGTAGGGTCAGGAATGACGCATTCATTGAGACATCCATAGAAGGAAAAATTGTTGAGCAGGTGAAAACATTTCAGTACTTGGAAAACTTAGTAACTTGAAATAGGAGCTATAACGAGGAAAATTGAAAGATTTAATTTAACGTTCGTCTAGAAGGTGGTGTCTAACAGAAGCGAAGCATGGAAGCATTAAAAAAAAAACAAGTACTTTGAAAATTTTAAAATATGGCTGTGAAGAAGGATGCTTAAGGCAAAGTGTAAGACTAACCTATGAAATGAGGAAGCAATGATGCGAATAGAAGAGGCAATAAAACTGCTGAGAAAAATTTAGAAGAGAAAGCTAGAATAAGGCATGTAATGCGTCGAACGTACATGCTGAGAGGAATCAGAAAAGGTCAAATTGAACGAAAGAAAGGCATGGGAAGAATAAGGATTTAAAATCTTGATGGGACGGCAAAAGTTACAGGCAAATGAAAGAAGATACTAAGGGTCGACTCCGAGAGAAGAAATCCAATCGAAACCTCCAAAATTCAAATTCCGCTGGAGAAAAAAGCATTGCTAGCTAATAATTTGTGAAGTCTTCTTTACCTTTCCTTTGATTTTCATCTTCTCCATCTTTTGAAAGCTTCCATAGCTAGTCATTAAGATGATCACCAAGAATATAGGGAGTAAAAAGTCAATGCCACCACATATAAGGGTGATCTTCAGCTCAGACCGGAACAACTTCGTGTCATCTCCCATATGGTTGAGACCAAGGCTCAAGTTTTTTTTAAGGATGCCGCAGTGGGAAAAAATTGTAAAGGAAAAACCACCGATTGAAGATATGAATTTCCGTTCAGAAACATGAAATTTATAGCCACGCCATCGTAAACGGAATGCTATTCCATGAGCGTGACAATACATATCATTGATATCCTTCAAAATAAAAGTCTTTCTAACCCTTTTAATACTAGTAACTCAGCATTTCATCATCCGAAGTTCATGCCTATTTCTAGAAAGGCAATAAAACACCCCAGGTTATCTTTTTGTGAGGAATATAAAATTGCCTGTGATCAAATGAGGGATTTTCCCTTTCATAAGCCCGTCTGCATGCATAACTACTACATATATGTCCCCTCCAGGTCTTTTAATTAGGATTTGACGACATCAGTATCTGGATCACAAATGTATAAAATCATCCTCTTACTATTTTCTCTCCTATGAATATGCTGGTAAAATATTTATTAATTAAATTCCCAGAACCATGCCCTGTCATCATCCTGTGAGCTCGTGGCTCCAGAATTAAATCAAGATAAAATTAGAGTCAAAATGTTAACTACGTTTCACGCAACGCTGATCTATGAAATTAGACCACGAAAAATGAAGCAATTATATATCGGGAAGAAAAATGTAGCATAATTTATTTCAACAGCCAACACCTATCAGTACTTAACAACCCCAAAAAGGATGCACCTCAAAAGCACAACTCATTTCTCGCTTTATGACCTTGCGGTGACTCGCAGTACCGATGGTGCATGCATGTGTTGACCGTTCGTGGATGGACGTGTCAAAGATTAGGAGAGTATGGGAGAAAAGAGAAGGAGTGTATGTGTGTGTAGTAGATGGTGAAGAGCCTGTCGAGAGAGGAGTGAAGGCATGGAACGGCACTCGAGGGGGCGAAAGAGCACCTCGTAGTCCCAGGCGAGGACCACTGGGGTGTGTGGGGGGGGGAGAGGGGTGTGCCCAGGGACGACGGGGTATAGTGCGGGAAGGGGGAGGAGGGGTGAACGGGTTTTCTCCTTTTTTCTTTCACCCGACCGGAAGCAGAAAAAATTGGTGAGGGGAGGGGCAGAGGGAGTGGGGGTGGAAGGAGAGAAAAAATGGAATCTCTCTCACAACAGCACGCGGAGGGTCGAAATATCCCGTGCGTGTGAAAACAAGCGCGCAGGTGAACGGTTTGTGTATTCCTTTTTTCTTTTTCATTTCTGACCCTCCCCATCCTCTAGCTACTCGCAGGCGAGTGAAAGGAAAGCGAAGAGTACGAGGGTGGCGAGGGAAACGGGGAGGATGTGGTGGGGGCGTGTGTGTAATGGGAGAAGACGGGGGCATGATTTGGGAGTGGAATGAGATGATGGGGAGGGGTAGGAATGCACGCGAAACCGACCACCTCCCTCTCCGCCCCGTCAACGGGTTCCCAGCTCAACAACGGATTTATTGAGCGTGGGAGGAAATTTTTAAGGGTGCTCGAAAATTTTTAGGGAATATACGCCGTTCCCGCATCTCTAAAAAACGTGAGATGAATTTTACTCACTCATATAACTACTGCTAATTCTTTCCGAATCCCTCGTCAGAAACGGTCCCATCACGTTTACCCAAACGCTCGGAAACGGTTCACTTTCATTCCACTTACAGTGAGCGGTAACAATGTAAAAGACCTGATCCCGCAAAAAGGTTTTTTCCCAGCACGGCTTACTGTGCAACCATTCTGCTCCGGTTGCGGCCCGCCGGCAAGATTCTGATGGTCAAAGTGCTTATGGAAAAGGCGTACTCATGCAGAACTTGGGCGGGGGCACCCCCTCCTCTCTAGGATACTTTATGTGAGGAACAAATGCACGCGCTGGAAGGGCCATTATGCTGATAACGTGAAGAAGACTGCAATGATTCCATAATAGTTGGCAATGCCGAATATATATTTGAAAAATAAGGAATCGCCATCATTCTACTGACATATTCAAAAATATCATAGTCCAACTTTAAAATATTTTCAACAATTTCCTAGACAAAATGGTATCCACCGCAAATATCTTGATTTTAAACATTTTAATGTGCCTAGGGGTTCTTCATTGGGTAGAGCGCTGGCTCTAACAGGAGAACCCGAATTCGTATTCAAGCTATCACATTCATTCTTCATATCACACAGACCTACCATTTCTCACTGACATTTAAATAATATTTAACTTCAGCGTCGTATTTCTATTGGGAAACCATCCCCGGCCACACACCTTACGGGTGCCTTTTATGGAACCATGTACTTGTAACTATGTATTTCCATGAAGTAAGAAGTTCCTCATAGAGTCCGACAACACCTGTGCGGTCAAACCATCACGTAAAATATTAATTACGTACTAATCCTAGTCCTTCTCTAGTACATTTAAATGCCCATTAAATGATTTTTCTGCCACGTCGAACTCTACCAGCATATTTAGACATGGAAGGAAAGGAGAAACATAGGTTCTTACGGCCTTTAACCCATTGCCAGGGACCGTATTCAGGAACCTACAAAAACAGTCGCATTGACTCAGAACCGGCTCAGGGCACCACTTGCGCGTTAACTAGGAAGAGACCGAATAGGTTTGCGAGGAAATTAATCCAGACGTCAGGCACCTACTTTGGAGAAATAACACACACACTCACTTAGGTAATACGAGTACAGAAAAGGAATACCAACACTGTAAAAGATTAAAAATATGAAGTCGCCAAACCAATCTTCATACGTATTCCCCTCCTTTTACAGTGGTGCAAAAAACCCTTGACAACCTAAGTAATATAGTGTCTTGGATATGAACTTCAACTAAATAAAATGTCAAATATAGCATCACTCATTATACCAAAATAATAATAATCCCCTTGAGATTGACATCTATCTGATTTCCCCGACGAAATGGATGCTGTTGGTCTATGTTTCAAGAAACTTCTATGCCAAATAAACAGGTGACCTGAAAGCTGGTTCCTGATTGGAAAATAATTATTATAAAACAAGAGCATTCCCTGAAAGCAAATATGGGAGACAACATGCTTGGCTTAAAATATATCACATTACCTTTTGGTATTTTATTTTCAAATCTAGAACTACAGCCTGAGATTATGATGACGTGAAAGGGGTACGAGTACTATCAATTATTCTTGCATATGCCAGATAAAAATGCAATTCATTTGACCATGGGAATTTTTATGATCATGACCTTTATAATCATAATTTTGTCTTGATGACCATAATAAACAGACTACCTCTGCAAAAAAAGGATTGAGTTTCAGGTCACAATTTAGTAGTGGACTCAGCCTAACAAAGAAGGTACGAGAAGGAACAGGTGTGCGAAAATGAAAACAGTACGAGATACATCAACCAAATCCACACACACCGATATTTGCATGGCATAAAAGTATTTCTTACTTTTCCAGCAACGAAATTCGTTAGGGATTAAGTAAACTTTTCAACTACTGACACCATAAGTATTGGGAATAACCTATTTTCGTGAGAAAAGATGAATGTGGAAATATTTCTGCCTACTTAAAATACTCAAATGCTATTGGTGGACACCCAATGACAGAATTTGAGCTTAGGAAAACTGTGGACATTTATATACTGAAATTTATGATATGTAATATGACTCATTTATTTGGTTAGGCATGGAAAGAGATGCCGTGTCATGATATACAAGAAATAAAGCGTACTGTGATTGGATGTCAGAGTAGACGACCTGTGATGTCTTGTGGAGCTCGGGTCACACGCATATTTGAATATTGTTCAGCAGGACTCACCCAGCTCATAACTCTGCATAACATTACACATAAGATAACATAAAATACTCTGAATAAGAAAACGCTGTTCTGAAAATGCCCTATCTTTACCTTCATCTCTCAGTGAAATACTGTTATTTCGGATGGACAGACGAGAAAAAGGTCAACTGGAAAAATATACCTCGGAATTTTCATCAAAAGCATCTATTTGATTTTTTTTAGACGCCTTTCTGTCTTAGAATTTTAAAAGATGCCCAGGTTCAACAGTTTTATAGGAGAGGAGTTCAGAGTTTTACAGGAGCAAAAAGAGTGACAAAGGAAAGTCTATGGTAGAGAAAAAAGAAAAGGATATTGGCGAAAGATGGTGGTTCATTTCAAAACCTTACCCCTTGAGTTATAGAAATAGACGCTATCTACCGCTGAAACTCACATATTTATACATGGGGACGTTTTGAAATAATTAGAAGAATATGCGCTCAATTGCTTTGGCATATGCAAGATAACTCACTAACTTCAACTAACTAAATTCAAGAGGTGGGTAGTTTTGGAACACAAATCTATGCTTAGTTTCCCAACAATGGAAAAAATCCTTCTAATAAGAATCATTAATAAACAAATAGTAACTGAAATGTCTAATTACTACTAGAATTACTCTCACTTTAAAGTTTATAACGCTAAACCTAATCTCGTTTTCCTAATTTTTGCTAAGTTTGCAATTGAAAGAGCCACTAAATTCTTTGGTCTATATTTAGTTCCGATTATTCTAGTAGGTTTCTCTCAAAATACAACTTTCATTCTATTTTTTTATTTGATAAAAGTAATTGCGTCATAATTAAGCGAGAACACATATTTCTGAAGAAATTAAGCGTAAGTTCTAGCTTCTGAATGCATATAAAACCACAGTTATATTTTCGAAGGACATATGTGTTTACAGATTTGAAATTGAAGGCCCTTAACGATCCAATGCACAATAGCACTCTACTGCCAATCTGAACACATATCAGCATACATGCATCTGAATTTCTGGGACAGCGTACAGAATACGAGTACGTAGAGTAGCTTTATTGAAAATATATTAGACCGGTCAGTTTAGTCAATGGTAAGAGAATGTGACGCAGACGAAGATAGCCTGGTTCCAGGAATATTTGAGAGCGAGATAGAAAACGCGCCAAGGAAGATGAAGAACAAGCCATGAAGAATACGTAGGAGAGTTAGCATAAATAGATCCCTGGAGTGAACTTATATGCATTATTTATGTGGAAGAAATTTGGAATGAGGATTGACGTAGGCCAATTCTGATCCCAATCCCGAAAAAGCGAAAAGCAGCTGTGTGTGAGAATCATAGGATGATAAGTTTAATGTCGCATTCAGGAATGGTAGTTCTGAGAATCATCAATAGAAAGTTACATAATATAGCAAACAACCAAACAGGAAAAGATCAATTTGGGTTTAGAAAGTGGGGAGGAACGCGTGACGCCATTGCAGGGATGATGTATGGCTGGTTACCTAACACCCACCACCACACGCCCTTGTGGCGTATTGCAGGGTAAAATGTAGATTTAGATGAGAGCATTAATAGGAAAAAAATAGCATTTATAACCAGGAAGCCTTTGAGTGTTTTGTGGATTAATGAAGATATTACTGAATATAGAATTGCAGGAGACTGGACGGATACGTGATTCATTTTAAAATAACGTGAGTTAGACGGACCAGTTAGGGGCAGTGGGGGTAGAATCGGGATGAGCAGCGATTGAAAGGGAGTAAAGTAAGATTTTCGTTATCGCCGGTGCTTTTCATCAGTACCACAGTAAGGGCATTAGGAGAAGAATTGAATGAGCGAAAGACACATTTGCTAGAAGAGAATTGATAACTGAGTATAGATAAGAAAAAATATTAGAAAGAATTTTACATTGAGCATTTTTCTTTACAAATGTAAGATCTGTTATTTCAGGCAAGAGGATGAACGCCGTTTAGAGAATTTTACGATGTGAGTGTGACAGAGAATGGGAAAATAAGTTGGACAAAGAGGAGGACAAACGCAGTTTTAAATTGGGTGGGAGAACACAGGATGTTGCGATAGCATGCGAAATTGCACGGTTACGATACCATGCGAGACAACACGAATTCAGAAAGGAGAGCTCATGTGAAATGCAGTTGAGACTTTTTATACACGTATATAAAATCGGGGAAAAGAAACAAACAAGTAGATGCAATGTTCCTGGATTTCAAGAAGACCTTTGATAAAGTCCCACGCGCTAAATTGATTCACATATTGCAATGGTACGGAATAAATGACAAAATAATAAACTTGATTCGGGATTTCCTAACTGACCACAAACAAAGTGTGGCGATAGATGGCTCAAGCTCTAATTATGTGCTAGTAACAACCGGCGTCCCACAAGATAACGTCGTAGGACCACTACTATTTCTTTTAACCATTAATGATATCACCAGTAAAATAAAAAGTAGCATAAGACTCTTTGCTGACGACGTTTGTAATCTACAGGGAAATAGCGAATGATGCGGATCGAGAATCACTACAAATTGACTTTTATATCATTTAAACATGACGTGAAAAACGATTACTTGGATTAAGTACGAAAAAATGTACCGTCATGCATTTCTTAAACAGCATCGGATCTTTATTGGGGAAAATATAAACGCACGATTTGTGGAGGGGTACTAAAAAGTTGGAATTCGTCAAACATATCGTATAGTCGGAAGGTGTAGTGTCGAAAAAGTAAAGGAAATTTTTTTTTAAAGGGAAATTTTTTATTAAAAAATTTTTCTTTATTAATGCCTCATATTGAGTATGCGGCGAGCATTTGGGATCCTTTTCCAAAAACATTAATTACATAATTAACTATGGTACAGAGAAAAGCCGCTAGGTTCGAGAAAAACTCGTACCAAAGGACACAAAGTATCACACATTTAATACAGAATCTAGGGTAGGAACGTTTAGATATGCGAAGACTCAGGGCTAGATTACACTTATTACAAAGATATGAAGCGAAAGATTTTACATCCGACATTTGAGATATACTTAGGCCCCCCTTATTACATTGGAATGGCCGACAATTGCCACAAAATTAGAGAGACGTTTCAGGCTTGATATGGTGGAATATCATGATTAATTGAAATTGCCAATTTTAATTAATAAAAAGAGAGATTATCGAACTGATAGTTTCAAGTATTCGTTTTTCCGCGTAATATTCGTGGCAACAATAAAAGGGGGAACACCTAAGAAAATAATAGGTACACATTGTCGAAAATAGGAGTTTACAGGATTATATTCCCACAAAACACAATATCAGTAAATTCGAGGTCTATCCAATATATATGCGAAATGACGCCATAAAAAATGTTGCAAAATTTAGTCTGCATCGATTTTTTCCCCTTTAAAGTACTATCCAATCGTTGCTATTCTCTTATGCCATCTTCTTTTTCACTGTGTAAAGTACCCGTTGGAAGTCCTCGGCAGTTAGGCTTTTTAGTTTTCTCGTCTTATCTTACTTTATTGTCTCCAAATCTTCCCAATGATGTCCCCTCATCACATTTTTGAATTTTGAGAATAGTAAAAATTTGTAGGGGGCGAGATCTGGCGAATAAGGAAGGTGATCAAGGATGGTGATTGAATTTTTTGCTAGAAACTGGCGAACAATCAATGCTGAATGTGCCCGTGCATTGCCATGGTGAAGGCAATATCTCTATCCATCGCCTTGATGCAAATTTGGTCGCCCACGATGCATGCGATCTCTCAAACCCTTGAGAACTGCAAGGTAAGAACTCAGCATTTACTGTTTGTCCTTCAAGAAGATATTCTTGATGAACAACGCCCTCGACATTAAAGAAAACCAAGAGCATGACTTTGATTTTCGATCGGCTATTTCTTGATTTTTGGGTCGCTCAATCCACTTGAAAACGGATGTTTTCATTGGAGCATTATCAGCGTAAACAGCTGTCAAAATTTCAGTAACTTCTTGATGACTTTTACCGCACTTCACCTAAAACTTGATGTCGATTCCTTGCTTCGTGATTTCCTCAATTTCCATTTTCGACAAACAGTAAAAACAAGGACAACAGAAACTAACATACGTAACTGGCACCATACGCACAGCTCGTCATTCATTGCAATGCATTCACTTTCCTTATTAAAAATTAATAATTTAATAAAATATACATATTCACCGATTGCAACGCCTACATGGAGGAAAAATTCAAGGATGTGCCCGAGATTACTTTTCTGTAACGTCAGATCTCCTGTCTAAAATGTTGTGTGCTTTGTTTTCCTAGTTACAGAATAGATGAAAGTGAATACAAACAGTCTTTACTCCTCATCTCCCGCTTCTAGTATTTTAATTAAGCCAAGTAGACTCGTAGATTCGTCCTCTCGTAGACTTTCATCTTTACATCAAAAACTCAAAAACTAAAAGTAGATGAATCAAGAGTTAGGTGAGGATCGATTATAGCACAAGCTAAACTAACAAATATAGTAGGTGTACATAAATAAGCGCCATTCTTAAATGCGGTAACAGGGAAATTTGATATGGCTCGAGGAATTAGTGTCCCTTAAAGTCTAACGCACTGTATTTTTGCGGGATTCTCCTTACTGCTCAATTTTTCGTGTCTCGTCAACTGCTGTATTGTGTATTTTAAGATCCAATGAAAAATACTATAGATTAAAATAACACTAATGCTGCTAAGTGTAATATAATATTACATGACCGCAGTGATGTATTCTCTGGGAACCCCTGACTCAAATCACAGCATAAAAAATGATTTTTAAATATAGCACACCTATGCATATTTTTTACTCTTTCAAAATTCGCAACCAAAGAGAAAAAATATGATATGACAACCCACCCAAGGCTAGGCGTTTGGAATATCCTCCCTGGAGAGACTTCCAGCGTAGAGAGAGAGTAGACTATTACGTTTTACTTAATTTTATTTTCATATGGTCTTTATGGCTCATCTTTCCTTTATTTCTAAAAACTCCTGACTTCTGATTCTGCATGGGATACTTTTTCACTTCCAGCCAGTGCCTTAAGGTCTCTCTCAGTGTGGAGTGAATTCAAAAAACATTGGAATTATGCCGCACGGTACAAGCCTCACTTGAGAGAAAAAACTTCGTCACACTTCCAGGAAATTACTGCTCTCCACATCTTCCCTCAGCTCCACCATTTTTATCGAAAAGTACCACTTCAAGTAAGTAATCACGCTGAGTCTAAACATTTTCACTCCATTTCGTTTGCGTTGGGATTATAATAAAACTCAACTGACATCTTACTCTCGAGGCTCCCTCGGGCAATCGTGGAGCCTCCAGATAAAAGGAGCGAAACCAATTCAAGTGCGCACCTCCGTGGATGAAGCGATCTTCTCATTCTCCCACCACTTCGCAGCCATACTCCGCGGGGAAGAGGACCAAACAAAAAAAACAGCCATCATCATCCCCCAACTGTTGGCCGCGCGCCGCCGCTACATCACCACTCCGCCGCCACGCCCTTCGCCCCATACGCCCTCCCATGGCATTCGCTGCAACCTTGGCCGAAGACAAGGGATGGGAGAGAGGGATTAAAGCCCCGCGAACACAATGGTTTCTCTCGAGGTAGGGGAAACACAGGGAGGCGGGAGGGAGGACGGCCGTAGGAGCCCTCCCGGCTTTTGAAAGACTTCGCCCCATTCCACGTCCCTCTCCTATGTGGAAGCACTCGCCGCGCAAGGCTGGCGAGCACCGCCTTTCTCTCTCCACCTCTCTTCTCTCTCTCTATGACGAGCGGGTCCATAGAAAAGTGAGAGCGAATCCACTACTACTCCGCGGGACACTGGACGGACCCTTTCTTCCTCCTTCTCTAGTCTCGCCTCCTCGCCCTTCCATGGGAATTCCTTGCCCTTACCTCCCCCTTATCTCTCTTCCCCAATCTCTGAGATCCCTCCTTTCCCTCCCTCGTCCATCTTGGGGAGCCGCAAAAATCTCCCCCTCTCCCATTTCGGTCCTTTATTTTTCACTCTCCCTCCTTTCCGTGGCCCGTCCTTATCACAGATGCCCATCTATAAGACCTTCATCCCTCATGCTCTTCACGAGGGGGGGGGGAAGAGAGGAGACCGTGAGCGTGTGTGCCGTATGCATGGGCGGTTCTGCCGGGAGACCGAGAGAGAGGGAGGGAAGGGGCGCACGCCTCAGGTATGTAGTCCACAGGGTGATGGACGGGCCATTGTCGCATAGACGCCACCGAGTGCGGAGTAGGGGATTTCCCTGTGGTGGAGGGGCGTAGGATCATTGTTGTGTGAAGCCGACAATGGGGGGAGGAAAGAGGGTGTAAAGCGAGGATGGTGCGGTGGGAGGAATGTGGTGGGGCGATGGTACTTATCCATAGGAGGATTGAGGAGTTGGTAGATATCGAGAAATGTATCGAAGGATCTGAGGTCGATATTACAAAAATATGCATGCAAGGAAACCATATTATTATAAACTCCAAATACAGATTTAGAACCATCCAATTTCTTCTCCAGATCATCTAAAAAGTTCCAGTGAACGGATCCCTAAAAACTCTAAATATAAAAGGCACTATTACATTTTAGTGAATTGTCGTTCACTGTGTCCGGCGTGGCTGTATGCATGACACATTTTATACTATGAAGCTAATACACATCATGTTTACGCTTAATTTTATACTCAAAGTCTAAAGGAGCCCTAACATCATAAGTCATACTACCTTGATCAAAAAGTTCCCGGAATTTATTCAGAAAATTAAAAATACAAGTTTATTCATCTAAATCTATATTGTCCCCTTCAAAGTATTCCCCATCGACTGCAACACACTTATGCCAGCGCTAGATCCAATCCTCGAAACATTTTTTATATTCGGTTTTCGGTATGTCCATCAGTGCTTCCTGCGATTTTTCCATTACTTCCTCTCGGCTGCTAAAACGCGTTCCCCGTAATGGTTTTTTAACTCGATTGAACAGAAAGAAGTCACAGGGAGCCAAATCAGGTGAATTCGGTGGCTGTTGGATGGTATTTGTTGCATTTTTCGTCAAAAAATTACGAATAATGATAGCACTGTGCGACGGTCTCGACGCACTGTGCGACGATTTCTGGTCTCTTTCGGCGAATTGCTTCACGCAAACGTCTCATAACGCCCAAATAATACTCTTTGTTTACTGTCTGGCCTTCTGGCAAAAATTCATGATGCACTACACCGTTGTAATCCATGAAAACCGTCAGCATTGCCTTCTTTTTTGACTGAAAACGACGTGGTTTTTTTGGTCTCGGCTCATTTGGTGAACGCCATTCACTTGCCTGATGTCTGGATTGCGTGTCGTACTCATAAACCCACGTCTCGTCTCCAGTAATGATCCTTTTGATGAATGTGGGATCGGATTCAGCCTCGCAAATCATGTCTTTTGCGACGTCAACACGGTCTCTTTTTTGCGTGAAATTGAGGTCTTTTGGCACCAACTTTGCTGCTACACGACGGAAACCCAAATCATTAACCACAATGTCTTGGGCGGATCCATAGGCAATGTTCAAGTCCTCCGCTATTTCTCTGATGGTTAATTTGCGGTTATAGACCAACATTTCTTTTACTTTATCAATTTTTTCACCGACTTTCGATGTCGATGGTCTGCCACTGCGTTCATCATCTTCGATTGACTCACGACCACTTCTGAACCGCTCGTGCCACTGGTAAACGACCGTTTTTTTTAGAGAATCGTTGCCGAAACACTTTTCCAACATTTCCAACGTCCGTGCGCCACTAAATCCGTTTTTTACGCAAAATTTAATACAAGTTCGTTGTTGCAAATTTAAATCCATTTCTGCAATTGTAAAAAATCGCCAACACACACAGAGATAGATGTACTCTTGGCTACGTAACTTTTGCAAATGTCAAGTTATGACACTAAGATTTAAAGGGAATATCAACAACAGATGTACCAATTTAACAAAAAAACAGAACTCAAATCGGAACGATGGGAGCGCCACACGGTGGTTATTCCGGGACCTTTTTGTTCAAGGTAGTATACTAGTATGCTCAACTATGCAACATCCAGATAGCCAACGCAAAGACGTGAGGCCGGGGATATTAGGTCACCAGTCACAATACACCTACCATAATCGAATGAATCCAAAAACACATGGCAACACGTGATCCACTTAAAGAGCACGTGGGAGGAAGGTAAGGGGACACAATTCATGCAAAACCCGTTACACACATCATGAATATTATACTGTTAGTAATTACTCCACTGACTACACTATTAAGACAAGGAAACCCATTGAAAAGCTCAGCACTGGCTCACATGCAACGAACTCGTTGATTTTCCTCAAGTAAAACTCATGCAGGACAGATATTTCTCAAATATATTAGCTCTATATCATCACATGTATGTACACTACACCCCGCCACCTGTCACAGGAGCGGGTGGCGTTAGGATCAACTATAAAGTTGGTTGAGGGGGAAAGGTACTACGTTTCTGATTATTTGCTCCGGTGCTTACCCATTTTTGTGTCTAAGCGTTTCCTATTTGTGTTATTGTCGCGAATAGTGCACGGTAAACACGATTGCTTGAATTTTTCCGTTTAGCAGTTTTATCTCTCTTATTTTGCACCAATTATCTGTCCTGCACATGTAATTGGGGGCTGAATTACATCTTCTCGTATGTTGGATGTAAAACTTCACGATTCGTATCTCTGCAATAGATTTAATCTAGCTCTGAGTCTTCGCCCATCTAAAGGTTCCAATCACAGATCTTGTAGTAAACTGTGACACTTAAGTGTTCGTGCGTACGAATTTTTCACGACTCTGACGGCCGTTCTCAGTGCCTTGTTCGCAGCCTAACATGACGTAGATATAGATGAGAGAAAATCGTGAGTTCTTACGCTTTTGACATGATTTTCTTCAAATCTCTTTTTTGCTTCAAGCCCCGTTCGGGGAGCGGTCTGGTATCATACTCATGGATCTCACTCATCAAATGTAAACAATGTATCCAACTTTTGTGTCAAACTAATTGATCATTCATCTGTAATAAACTTTCGCCATTAAATTACGAGAACTTTGATACATAGGATCTCTGTTTCCTGAAGCTACAAATCAATGTGTGTCTATGATTGCAGTAATAACAGTAATTAAATTTTTCAGATATAAATACAGTGTACTGCAAGCACGTAAAAGTGCTGCACCATTAATACTATGTATATTTACTAATTGCCCCGCAAGCCGCCACAAGGGCGCGTGCCCGGGGGTAAAGGAAACAACCATTCATAAAAAATGAATAGCTCATACTTGTAAATTCCCTACATTACATAATATATGAAAACACTCGGGCATTCACGCACATGCATGGCTATACAATTCATGCAACAATTGTGGTTTGACTAAATCAATAAATTTTTGTTCGTAAGTTAATTTTTACGGGCGCATGCGCTCTATTTTGTCATGACCGCTTATAGTGCCATCAGTAGACTCCGTTTGCCTAAATCACAAGAAGTTTTAAAGTTACTTGACGTTTTGAGACACAAATATCTACGTACTTTAAATAATCAATAATAAACTGGTATGTCTAGCAGCTTAGTTAAGCTCTTGAAAACTATAGCTCTGTAGGTGATTCCCAATTGCCGAAAATTTTACAATGTGAAAATATAATGTCATTAATCAATACAAGGGTTTTTTACTGCATATATGCTTAAACGACGTTTAATCGATGAGAAATGGGGTCAATATCATCAATTTATCCAAGGCGTACATTTTCTGGTCGGGTTAGGTTAATCGACAAAGTGCTTTATTGTCAAAATAACGCGAATATGCATATTTTTTAAAATTTCATTATTGAAAAGAGCCTACTATAAATCGCCAAGTAAGTACAGAATTATTAAAAATTAGTAACTATACCGTGAGCACGATCATCTTGGGAAGGTTTGGAAATCTTAGTCTTCCCGCAGGTTTCCTGATTTCCGAAAAAAATAAATAGCATATATATTTAATACCGATCTTAAGGTAAATGAAGATCAAGAACAGTCTTTATTTAAATTTCAATGTAAACAGTGGAAAATATTGAAATTATCGAAGCATAGATACTGCTAATAATGGCAAACCTCTAAGCATTTACTTATCATGGTTCTTGCTTTCTGAGTCGTTAAGCGGCGTGCTGGTGGAACGAATTCGCAAAATGATGGACTCGAACGAGTAGTGCAAAAAAATCAAAGATCATAACACGCGATAATGGCAAAAGTATTTCCTGGCATAAGGGTCTCAACAAAGAATAAATGCGAAGACACACGCCGTCGACCGTCCATGTGTTTTCTCTCGATAAACCCTCAGCTTAAAACAACAATTTTCAAAGCACGGACAATACGCCCTTCAACTTCAGAGTTCCCACTAAAATCTTACAGGTACATGTCGCACCAGGAAAGAGCTGTGAAAGTCACCTAGTACTCCTTATCTGAATGTCAACATCCTATTGCCTAATAGAAAGATGAAATATCTACACCAAATTATCCCAAGCTCAATATTTGTATGATGCAAAGGAACAGTAATATTTCTGTCACTAATTCGCAGATAATAATTGCGCTGGCCAAGTAAAATGCTATTGTTTAATGTTTGAAAAGGAATAAACAAAATTTCACCAAGTTTTATTAATTCCACCCGGGTTTCCAAGGTGAAGATTACTCAAGGAGTACAAAACTTAGGTTGTATTACTAAAATTTTGTTCGGAATTATGTTATTTGTCTATTCCTTTTCTAATAACGGAATTTTCCCACAAAGTAAAACCTGCGACTACACGATTTTTAATGTCTGAGAAACTTACCCAGCATATTAACTTCCCTCGCCGACGTGACGTCCCGGTTATATCTCAGGGATTAGTTATTTTGAAGCCATACTGGCCCCTACATTTACAAGGTAATAAGCACGCCTCCGTGAGGATGTAGGGCAGAGGTTGACCCAACACCTGAAATGAAACATCAAAAATTAAATTTTTCGATTGATAGTAACCAATAGATGTGTAAAATATTACAAATGATGGGGATATTGTAAACTACAGGCACATGCACCGCAGTATCTTAGAGTGAAATTCGTCTAAACGCATTCGAGAAGAGTTGTTAGTAACAACAAGATAAATAAAATAAAGGTTGGAGAGATAATGGCAACATAATAGGCCACTTAGAATGAAAAAAGAAAAACACTTTTCCCCCTAGCACGGTCGTATGTAGTTATTCTCATCTATTTAACGTTCGTGGGAAAAAGGAAATCTTAAATCTGTCGGTTGCTCACTCTATCTCCATAATCTTGTATTCATATTCCTACTTGAGATCTAAATTTATAGTGATTTAATTACAGACAATATGTGTTTTATTAGATTCCTCACCTTGGGTAGGAGAGAGTTTTACGTAGCACGTTCTTGTGGTGGTGGTATTTCGCCTAGCTACTTACTAAAATCTAGCTTGCACGTTCCTGATAAATTTCTTGCTGCATCCTGGGGTACAATTATTTGTTGTAGTTAAGCGTATGTACTTGCATGCTTGTGGAGTGAAGGTAGGTGAATGTGTATTTGCATGCGCGTGGAATGATGGGATGTTTCTATGAATGTGTGCACTGCTGTGGATTGGGGTTTGCATGTGTGTGTTGGTTTTGAATGCGGTATTTCTTCTTTCCTTTTTTGGGTGGTGACCTAACACCCCCCCGCCACACGCCCTTGCGGCGGCTTGCGGGGTATTATGTAGATGTGTCACAAAGAAGACCATTGGCAAATGGAAGAATTAACCCTGTCGTAATAATTAAGCGAATGTATAATGGGTAGCAGGGTCGAATAAAACAAAGTTAATTAATTGCCAAAATGTAAAAGCGAGCACTTAAGAATGCCTTTTTTACAATTTATTTTCAGTTAAACGAAGAGAGCTTCCCCCGGTTATCATGATATAGCTAAAAGTGCGTGTATTTTTGGATTTTTATTTTAGTTCCACTTATCTGAGGGACCGTGACGTTTTTATATTCACTATTCATTGCGGCACCATCCATTCGTAAGACTAATGTGATGCCGGGGTTAAGGAAACGCTATACTGAGTGAACAGTAAATAGCGTATTTCACCGAATGAAAAGGAAGAGTGGCTCAATCTGGCGACACGATCGCCACAATTGGCAGCGCTGACTGGAAGAGAGCAGCGTTTCTCCCGCCGCTCCAGGTAAAGGGATGGAGGAAAAAAGGGAAGGGAAAGGTCCAGGATGTCTACATCAGGATATCTGCGCCGCATCTCTCAGCCCATCTCTCCTCTATGGTAGATAGAAATCAGCCAACGCTGAGGGAAAAAGAGAGAGAGAGAGGGAGCACTGACGTACCGGGACTAGTATAACTAAGTTTGCGGAACAAATAATGGAGTTGCATTACCCATTGTGCCTTGGGGGAAAACGCCTGGTTTCTCAGAGAATGTCATACTAGATTAGATTAGGCGGAGATCGTTGTCTAATGTGAAAGGAGAAACGTAAGGATCTGGATTTACTGCCGGAAAAAACATGGCTTTGGACACTATGGACGCCATCTTTTCATATCTAAACAGCTCTTTTTTTAAGGTTTAAAGGCCGACGCGAGCGATGCAGTGCATGAACACTGACGTGAATGTTTTGCCGACAACTCTACGAGGGTTTTAGCTCTACCGATTGCTAGACCTTTGAAGAAGAGAAATATAATTCATTGCTTACTACCCGGTAATTCATGATAAAAAGAGCTAAAAGTTGTAACACTCGAAAGAAAACTGGAGATAAGAGTATCATTTCATCTGAAATTGAACAAAAATAGTGGTTTGCTCAAACATAATTCAATGACATTTTAAGATGAAATGTCAAGGAAAATGTTCATTGTATTTTAAACACAGCTTATTGACTTAATAATAATGCCCAATTTTAAGATGTGACCTTTAAAGGAAGTTGAAAGAACGAATAAACAATATAAACTTAGGTAATGGTGGTCCTGTTGGAGTGTAACGTAATCGTTGCACAATGTAATGCTTTTTTAAAAAATCTGAGAAAAAACTTTAGGCCATGCACTTCACCAAAATTTCTTAAAAACTTTCCATGGTCTGTAGCATGCATTTCTTCATCCGTGTTTGAGGCGGCGGTAAATCGGTGAAATAAGGGGATCAAATCTCTCACGACGGTAATTGCCGAACTGACTTGGATATTCCAAGTTAAGGCGGGTTGAAAATTGCAGCGAAAGGTCACTTACCGGTATCAGAAACCATCATAATGCACAACATTGTTCAATGGATGAGGCTGAGACCATGAAGCACGTCGAAATGGGCTCAGGATTACAGCAGTGAATTTTATGGGATGGTGCTTCGAAAATCAACGATGAGAGATGTTTCGGCATAGATTCATTGGGAATATTTCGTAGACAGCCAATCAGAAAGCGGGAAATTGCATGAAAATGAATTACGAGGTCAAAGAATCTTTTCTCGGAAATTCTACGTCATTATTTTTAAAATAATGCAATGAACATAAATAATCATAAAAACAACCGGTTCCCAAACAATCGGAATATTGAAAATCAATCACCATGGTTCGTCACGCATTGGAAGCCAAAGCTTGCCAAAAGGCAATGCCGGTGGGGGAGGTTTACGCCGGCGAGCCTAAAGTGAGGGCACTCTATCTATCACGAAAATCGTTCGCGGACGATCCATTCACGAAATTTCGGTGATGTAATTATGGCACCCAGAGACGCAATTACTGACCGGTGAAATGGCAAGCCGCAAAAAGCCTGCAACCCAACACTGAGCCCCACGCTGAATTTACGACTGTCGAAGTGGTTGAAAAAAAATTTTTACTTCACCCCCATAGGGCCCTAAGGATCAAGAAGTAGAGTCACGCACCGAAATCACCTAACCGTGGCTCGTAGAGAAGAGCACGGGATGAAATTGCTTCGTTACATCGTTTCCAACGTCACACGCATAGGAAGCAATAAATTACAAGCGTGCCTAAAGCTCGGATCCATCGGTGGTTGAGAGGAGCGCCGGAGTTATTAATCTTCTTCGCCTACTGGGTCGTGAGACGCCTCCGACTCTGAAAGAGTAATCTCTGGGCGCATAATAGCTTTGCTGAGTCACGAAATGTTTCTTTGAAGGGACGCTCGAAACTATTGCAGATCATTCTTCGACCCCAGATTTTCCGTGTCTCCAGCATGTATGAAATACTTTCGCTCTTAAAAAAAGAATGAACAGAAGTGATTAAAACTACTCAAGGCTATATCAATCTCAGGAAATTTTTTACAGCGATGCAGCATCGCAGCGATGAGGTCGTTAAGAAACTTGCATTTAGCTTTAAAATAAATTACGTTGACATAAGTGTCGACGAAATTCTCCGCCATTGGTGAAAAAAATACCTTTGAGCTAATTTTTAATGTCAGTGCATGCAACTAACGATTGTGTCAATTCACAGGCCATGCTGATTATGTGTCATTAAATTTTTAATTCTACGTTTAAATGATGATTGCTGGCAAAGGAATAACTAACTAAAAAGTAATCACCCTCGGACAACTTATTCTCGGAGAAGGAAGCCCAATCAAGCGAAGCTACTTGTGTATATATTTGCGCAACAAAATATAATTTTCGTTTGGAGCCACTCTTTTTTATGCTCGCGATGGCTTGAAAATTTCATTCTCGGTACGCGTGAAAAATTACCATCCTTCTATATACAGCAGTCACCAGATTACACCCCAATGATGGATAGGTGGCATTAACGTTGTGATTACTTTTGGTATGCAAGATAATTATTCATTCAAGTGATTAATTTTATATCAGGTACTACTGCTTAAATTTAAGCCGATTTAATATAAATTATAAAATAAAATACTACAAGAAATTCGTGCAGCGTATTTTCGAGTCATTCTCTGCTCCATATTCACATACCTTTTTTAAATATAGGGGGCAGAGCGTTGGACTAATGGCCGGAGGGTCCCGGGTTCGATTCCCGGGCAAGGCACTCTAGGCACCTGCAGCTCCAGCTATGTGATTTTTCGGGTACCAGATCTTCCTGGGAAACCATAACCAGCACAGGAACTGGGCTAGGAATAAAGGAACTGCCCTGATGTGTGAATTTCACACGCCGTCGGGCTTCGTACTGGGTGAGCTCTACCATCACCTACCAAACCGACCTTTGGGTTGAATACTGTGTTTATGGTTTATATATATATATATAATAAAAATATATATATATATTTATTTATATGATGCAAGTCTTTTTCTTGGCATACCAATTCTAAAAAATTTTCTTTCAATTTCCAAATGAAAGGGAGGGAATACCTTCGTTTCGTCTGTTTAATAGAAAACTTTTCTACTAGTTCCTACATCGGGAATAGTGCGTGTTTGGAATAAACCCATAAAAATGCCGCTAATAAGTTAAGCATGATATCATGCGTTCATTTGAACCCGGCATATTTTACTCAGCAGTCTGATCCTAAGTTTCTCAGTCACTAAGACACCCATTTCACTCATTTATAGGCACCTTTCTATTGTTCGCTGAATACTCAAGGACTCCTTCCCATGGACAATACAGGATAAAAACTGTAGGGTTACACTCGTAGATAACAAAAATGCCACTTGTCACCCTCGGCGTCTAGGTAACAATTAGTTATACTCAATTGCATGCACATTCACTAACCTCCTGTGTGTTGCTATCAAAACCCTTCCCGCATGACCGCATTGGAATGCCATTAAGTAATGTAGTGCTCTTTACAGTATTGTTTGCTCTGCTTTTGGTACCCTAAATTTTACCCTTCCATCCCTTGTCCCTCTCCGTGTGGGAGCCCTCCTCCTACCTTCAGCTTTGGGCCAAATTCCTCACCTTGGGTAGGAGAGCGTTTTATGTTGCACGTTCTTGGATAAATTTCTTGCTACATCCTAAGGTACAATTATTTGTTATAATTAAGCATATGCACTTGCATGCTTGTGGAGTGAAGGGAGGAAGATGTGTATTTGCATGCGTGTAAAATGATAGGATGTTTCCATGAATGTATGCACTACTGTGGATTTGGGTTTGCATGTATGTGTTAGTTTTGAATGCGGTTTTTCTTTTTTCCTTTTTTTGGGTGGTGACCTAACACCCCCCACCACACGCCCTTGCGGCGGCTTGCGGGGTATTAATGTAGATGTAAAATACCACACTTTATGTTCGTTTATTAGGTGTCAGGACTATCAGGTTGCTTCTAGTTCACAGCAAATGAGATTTTACATGCTCTTAAAATAAACCTTCTCTCTACACGTGGCTACGTGAATATCACCAACATTACTGCATTTGTGAGAGAAAACAAATTATTTTTTGGTTTTACTTATGTGTCGATCCCAAAAATGTCCCGGATGGCTGGGCATTTAGAAAATTTATATAAATACCAATGGGAATGGTTTCCAGTAATGTCTCTGAACATCCTCCGCAAGGTCGGAGATTTTTCATTCAGTAGATGTTTCTGAGAAACCGGATACGATAAAAGCCCCTTCCTTAAGTACGTGTACGATATATAAAGTTCCCACGCAGGAGTCATTACTACCGACGAACTCTGCTACATCTGAGCGTCCATCGTATGGTAAGCTGTAGTGGGATATTTGATAAATCGTACCGGATAAATATTTATTTTTTATATCGGTAAAATTCCTTTAAAATTAGCATGAGGATGTTTTGGCAGAGGGTGTAAGGTCAACGGCTAGTTAAATTCACTGTACTGACGAATCTTGCAGTTTTATTTTCGGAAAGTTGAAATTCTCGTCGCCTTATTTCCTTCTGTTGTCGTCTAGTTTTAGGAGGGGAAAAGGATTCCGTAACCACCTCGTTACAGCAGTTTATTTCCTCGCTGTGGTTTCGCCCATCAATATAGCACGGAATTAGACCATTTGAGTCAGCGATGAACTAGAATAATTTGTTTTTGTCTAATAACTTAAGTCGTACATGTAATTTATGGATAAGTGAGTCCTAACCAAGACTAATAAAATAACAGTGTGATCCTTTCTATTGTCTCATTATGATTCTTCCTCGAAAACGACAACTTCAATTTTAACGGGATAACCTATGGCATGGTAGCATGAAGGCCAAGTCAAGTTTGGTTCCCAAGTATCCAAATTAGGGAAGGGATTTGCTCTCCCACGACTGCCTTGGACCCGTCCCTAGCTATGGTTATTTGCTAATGTAAACAGGAGGGCGCACTCAAGTGTGTTTAGAGATTTTCCATTCTTCCGGAAGCGGAGGGGGCGGCCGCTTCACTCCGCCTGAGGGTCAGCATCCCTCACTCAACGAGAGGGTAGATCCGGACTGTTTGCGCGGTGGCGAGGCGGTGGGCAACCAAGCATCCTTGGGATCAACCAAGCCCCCTCTCCTCTTGTCTCGGAATGGCATCGAGGACTCCTTGATTGATGAAGACCGGGCGGCTGTCCCCTGTCTAGCCGATGCGCTCCCCCCGGCGACCGACACCTGTGACACCCATCCTCGAGTGTTTTCCCAACGAGGAGTCAGTACAGAGGAGAGAGATTCCATGGTGAGCGATTATCGAGGCGAAAGGGAATACACTCAGTGGGTAACTTGGCTGAGAAGTAACGGAATGCCGGTGACTTCTGTTCTATACATCTATCCACATCTGTACACTACCCTGTAAGCCGTCCCAAGGACCTGTGGCAGGGGATGTTAGATCACCAGCCATTTTATTCCTACTACACTTCTTGAGCATACACATTGCACCCCACGATCCACACCGAAAGGACACGTAGAAGGGAGTCATCACCCGGACACCATTCATGCAATCTGTTGTACACATTACAATTGTTATACTGCTAGTAACTACTCCACTGACTACACTATAAAGAGAGATAAGGAAACCCATTAAAAAGGGCGTGTCACATGATCCACGTTCACGCTGATTACCAGGTAGAATTCTACTCACGCAGGATGGACTATTCACAAATACATTAGCACTACAACTTTATTTACACGACATCTCGCCATCCAATTCATGGGCGGGTGGCAGGGACGCTAGGATGCCAGCCATGAAGTTAGTTGAGGGGGGATGTAATATGCACTCGTAGGTTCCCAACTATTGACGTAGGTGCTTATCCGTTTCTGTCATAGCATATCGCCCTTGTGTTTCCCTCCTTCGGAACTACAGTGCTGAAAATGGGGTATAGGTTAATTTTTGTTCATAAAAGGTGACTGGAAGATGTGAGGTAGCAGGTGGGGTATCGGTAGGAAACACATGTAATTAAGGGGGTTTATGAAAAAGAAACTTTGAATTATTAAAAATAAAATTCCTTAAGGAAAAATAAGAATAAATACTGTATCTATGAATAGAAAATTCCTGTCTATAATAATATTATTGTTTGCAATCCCGCATCGCGCAAGGAAAATAGCAGTGCTTAAGGTTATCGGTTCTGGTTTCTATTTCACACACCCCATATAGCTAATCAGCCATGGTACTACGTGGTTTGAGCAATATTGTTTTGACATAAAAGTAATTCCTGGATTCTTACAACTTTCCTAAGATGACCATCTGGCATTTCTCTTCGTAAACGGTGACTATTTAGGATGAAGTTTAAGGATATCTTGTGTTATGTTAATCACGGTTAAGGAATAGCGTAATACAAGTACATGTTACCAGGTTTAATTGTAAAAATATCTACAGGGTACCCCATTCCAATGTCATGTAGTACAATATTTACTTTGCAATCGCATAATTTTCTTACGAATATATTAATCACATCAGAATTGGCTAATTGATATCGGCACAAGCAGACTCAAAGAAATGTTGGTGACAACCTCATTACATATAGTTGTTATAATTTTTAAATGACTCTTTTTTAGATCCTAATATTGTTTGTAGACGATGACTTACACAACGACGATAGAATATTAAAGAGAAATATGCAAAGGTGTCATGATCAGGACATCTTTCCATATTCGCTTTCAGACATAGATGCATCCGTGAATATTAAATTATTACATTCACTAGAATTGAGTTGGTGAACGAAATTAGTTATAGCATTAAAGCTCAGCATATCAACAGATAGAGCTATTCCATTCAAATAAGACGGTGATTTGTATTTGGTGATAAAATTTCAATACTAAAAAATACACTCCAACACTATTAGATTTACACACCCTTTCTTCTCGTGCATTATTTGCGATCACAACAAACAAATTTTAAACATCCCCACAATTGGAAACAAAAACCCTCAATTCCATTGGTTATTCCGACGACTAGCATTCCACAGTTAACCTAGAATACATGCTAAAGGTTGGAGAAAAAAGGAAACATCCCTTTATAAAGGCCCACGTGGCACCTTCAAAGTAATGAAGTAGATTATCATTATGTTGTAGAGTAATGAGAGTAATGTGCCCTCAATCTATTGCCCATAATGCTGGTTTTACTGCTTCCTCTTCTCCTATTTCCTATCTCCCTATTCTCGGTTCTATTATAGCCTTCAACATCTCCCTTCCTCGTAATTTTTCGTTCATCCATTTTTTCAGACCCCGATTCTTTCCTAAGATATATCCTTATCATATCAATCACTCTTTTAACTTTCTCTCAGTCGAAATAATTGTCAAATACTTTTTCCTTACAAAAATCTTGAAGACATTCTCCATGGGACATTAAAAACTCCATTTCAAATACTATGTTAATGGCTAATTTACGTCTTGACTTTGAGTCCTGTTAATGATTCTCCACTCTTTTTTTTCACTAAAATATTTTTCTAACTTGCTTAACATTGTGGGTGACATGGTGGTCCAGCGGATAGAGCGTTGGACTACTGACCGGACTCGATTCCTGGTCGCGCCTCTGGGCACCCTCAAATCCACCCAAACTGTGTGATTTTCTGAGAACCAGGTCTTCCCGGGAAATCATAGGTGGTACATGAGAAAAGAATTGGAATTGAAATGACGAATTTCACACGCCTGTGGGCTTAATATTAGGTTAGCTTTACCCTCACCTATCTAAACAGCCTTCGAGTTGAAAGCCGTGATTTTTTTTCACATTTGCCAACCTTGGTCCGAAATACTATTCGCATTTACTATTATAATATTATGCCTTCCTTATTTGATGAAAAAATAACCTTCATGCTTCTTATGAATCTTATTACTTTTCCCTTTAATTCATGTTTGTCCCATACATATATTATATAGAATACAGCTTTATAATCTCTTTCCTAGTTTCTATCATTCCACCTCCCTCTTGCATTCTTGAAAAACACTGGTGATAACGGGCAACCTCACATTACTTCCCTATTCGAAAGTGCTCACAACGACTCTTAATTTAAGTCCTTTAACCTTCGTTGTAAGGCTCATTTAAAGATCTCATAATTTCTAACAAAGCTCCTATATCGTACAAATTAATATCTCCCATTTTTCCTACATTATGGCACATATTTTTATATTATTATTATATTTAATATGTAATTATTATGGCACCACATTTTATTGGTAGATCGATCACTGGGATAAACATATAAGAAATAAAGAAAGAAATAAGAGAGATGAAGACAGAGATATACAAGAGTCATATTCAAGCATTCCTTCTTCCCCGGTAGAAAACGTAAAAATAACAATATCTGGCCCAAGAGCCCGAAGAAATTAAATTAATAAATGAAATTCTAAAATTTGTTAAGTTTCACAAGCGCAACAATTACTGAATGATTTAGATGTGTATGTATGTGCAT
The DNA here is from genome assembly GCA_037158775.1 of Hetaerina titia. Taxonomy (NCBI): domain Eukaryota; kingdom Metazoa; phylum Arthropoda; class Insecta; order Odonata; family Calopterygidae; genus Hetaerina; species Hetaerina titia. The sequence goes on along the minus strand of CM073771.1, from coordinate 81,054,314 downwards.
GAGAGTTGCATATGGGCTATCCTGCATTCAATTTATATTAAAATCATTTGCATACGATTATTATTTCATTGTTTTTAGATCTATATTAATTTCTCATGAATTTTATGATTCCCTTCGTTCCAAATTTCTAAACACAAGCATCCTTTCATCAAAATCAACATTCATCCTTTGGCATATTTTCCAATTTTATGTTTACGATATGTATGAATGTACTAGCGATGTGCGAAATCAAACGTAAAGTCCTGGTTTACTCAATCGAGATGCTACGCCCTTATGAGGCCGGAGATAAAAACTGACCTAGTAATGTCTTATGTTCAAAATTTAAATTCATAAATACTACCAAAGAAAAACTTTCACTTTCCACTAAAAAGATGATATATTATCAGGGACGTTAACATTTCAACTGTCTTTTTCGTGTTTACTCTTATACTATATAGCTGCTTCTAACTCGTTATTCAGTATCCATGGGCTTATACTATCCTCATATATGTCACTTTCATTGCCTGTAACTAATCAATTTGCATTATCAGATTATCACAAAGGTATTTCACGAATGTACTGCATAATTTATTTGTCATCGATTTTCTTAAAATATCGTCCTGTCGCTTAGAGTTAGAATCATTTTTTTCTCTTAAACTTCTGATATTAATTTCCCTCTCTTGGGCAGTCAATCGACTTTTCCTCAAGTCTGAAATTTCTTCATTGATCATGGCATTCATCATGATAATTATTAAAGATTTTTTTACCAGTTGGTTTTAATTCTAATAGAGTAAGTGGAGTTAAAGTTATGGTTCAGTATTTTGCTAAGAATAAAGTAGCCTGTTGAGCACCCTAGTACCCTAGGCAACTGACTGGAAGTCTCGGTTTGAACTATATATGACAACTCATGCCAATCTCCTCAAGTTTCACACCGGCTGTGTGATTTTTTGTATACCAGGTCATTCCAGGAAAACGCACGCATGAGCAAAGGAATTGGTCTTATTCCCTTATTCTTGAATTGCAACCGTAGAAATTAGAATAAACATACTCTTTATTCACATATACTTGCCAATCGATTACTGCGGCTAAGGAACTTAGTTAAATTGTCTCATCAAGTTCGCCATAATCTTCTCTGTAGAATTAACACCAACGAAACAGAGAAGAACGGAAAAATATTCCGCCTTCTTAGAAGGAAAATATTGATTTTGGAAGAATATGTACTAGTTATTTTTCTATATTCAATTCAATTAGAGTTGCAATGAGCATAGTCATAGAAACTTACTCCGCCGTATGGGAGGAAGCTACTACCGACCGGCTACAACGAGGAGAGTAGAGCCTTTCCGTACCCATCCTTGGATGAGACCACGAACTTCCCAAGGTGGCCGTTGGTGGCGATACCTACTAGGCAAACGGAGAATGAGCGGCAACTTTTGAGTTGTCCTCTGAGAGCATTCAATTGATTGGACACACACACAACCACGCTGAGAAGGCCCTAGGGAATTTTCCATGAGTAAATGCAGAACTCCTTCATTTCTTCCATTCAGTCTCATGCCTCAAAATATATAAGAAAACCTCAAGACACCAGTTATTTTATTCTATATGCACAAATACCCCGCGAACCAACAAAAAGGTGGAAGGCGGTAGAACCAGGTGGAAAGGGTAATCAATGAGGGAGGGAAAGAGGATATTTAAGGGGTGATGGAAGGGGAAAAATATCTACTGAAAGTCCCTGAAAAGGACATGCAACGTGTTTATCAGAGGGAGAGTTCACAACAATTTGCACACACATACTACCTTGATCAAAAAGTTCCCGGAATTTATTCAGAAAATTAAAAATACAAGTTTATTCATCTAAATCTATATTGTCCCCTTCAAAGTAATCCCCATCGACTGCAACACACTTATGCCAGCGCTTGATCCAATCCTCGAAACATTTTTTATATTCGGTTTTCGGTATGTCCATCAGTGCTTCCTGCGATTTTTCCATTACTTCCTCTCGGCTGCTAAAACGCGTTCCCCGTAATGGTTTTTTAACTCGATTGAACAGAAAGAAGTCACAGGGAGCCAAATCAGGTGAATTCGGTGGCTTTTGGATGGTATTTGTTGCATTTTTCGTCAAAAAATTACGAATAATGATAGCACTGTGCGACGGTCTCGACGCACTGTGCGACGATTTCTGGTCTCTTTCGGCGAATTGCTTCACGCAAACGTCTCATAACGCCCAAATAATACTCTTTGTTTACTGTCTGGCCTTCTGGCAAAAATTCATGATGCACTACACCGTTGTAATCCATGAAAACCGTCAGCATTGCCTTCTTTTTTGACTGAAAACGACGTGGTTGTTTTGGTCTCGGCTCATTTGGTGAACGCCATTCACTTGCCTGATGTCTGGATTGCGTGTCGTACTCATAAACCCACGTCTCGTCTCCAGTAATGATCCTTTTGATGAATGTGGGATCGGATTCAGCCTCGCAAATCATGTCTTTTGCGACGTCAACACGGTCTCTTTTTTGCATGAAATTGAGGTCTTTTGGCACCAACTTTGCTGCTACACGACGGAAACCCAAATCATTAACCACAATGTCTTGGGCGGATCCATAGGCAATGTTCAAGTCCTCCGCTATTTCTCTGATGGTTAATTTGCGGTTATTGACCAACATTTCTTTTACTTTATCAATTTTTTCACCGACTTTCGATGTCGATGGTCTGCCACTGCGTTCATCATCTTCGATTGACTCACGACCACTTCTGAACCGCTCGTGCCACTGGTAAACGACCGTTTTTTTAGAGAATCGTTGCCGAAACACTTTTCCAACATTTCCAACGTCCGTGCGCCACTAAATCCGTTTTTTACGCAAAATTTAATACAAGTTCGTTGTTGCAAATTTAAATCCATTTCTGCAATTGTAAAAAATCGCCAACACACACAGAGATAGATGTACTCTTGGCTACGTAACTTTTGCAAATGTCAAGTTATGACACTAAGATTTAAAGGGAATATCAACAACAGATGTACCAATTTAACAAAAAAAACAGAACTCAAATCGGAACGATGGGAGCGCCACACGGTGGTTATTCCGGGAACTTTTTGTTCAAGGTAGTATATATTAGCGCCATTCTAAGTCTTAAATAATTGTTACTTTGCCTACTACAAAAGTTTGTGGCATATTACATATTGTATTATAATTATTTTTCATACAACCTTATTAAATATCCATATTAAATATGTATTATTCAATTAGTAATAAAATTAACTTTTGTAAAAGTTAATTGGCAAAACTCTTGAATATAATTTCAATCAGAGCAAAGAGGAACTTAATCATTTTAAAGGGCTCATTGGTTCCCCATAATTTATGCATAAAGATGAGTATGTGCATTGTTCTGCCAGAGCTGATATAAATTAGAATATCCAAAGAGAATACTATTTTATTTGAAGAATAAGAAACCTTGCGGGTTCCTAGAGAAAAGAAATGCAAACATCCAAGAAAAAAAAGGTGACAAAACTATGAATACCACGCAATAAAATATTAGAAGATTCAAAAAAATATAATTAGGTATGCAGATGGATCAATAGTGATAGCAAAGACAGCCAGGACTACATCATTACAAGTTAAGAACTAAGAGCTATTTTACCTAGAGTAAAAAAATCTCAACAGGAATCATGTAATCACAACATGAAAACCGATTAAAAAAGTCTTCCGAACATATATTTACCCTTATTCTTGTTAATACGAATTTTGGGCGAGCGTCGAGGTAGGACGAGGCAAGAAGTTAAATTCAATCATAGAAGAATTAAAACAGAACAGTGATGATACAATACATGTATAGATTATCGGGTGAGGAATGGGGAAATTAAAGAAATAATAGATTAACACAAAACCAATGGAAACCTGAATAAAAGAATCATTGTTGCAGAAAACAGCTGAATTAATACTGAATACTTAAAATACATGGAAGGGCCTATAAGATACGAAATCCGTTCAAAGGCCAAAAAAAGAATTTGGAACAGGAGAGGTGATGTTAGAATGGACTTGAATGAGCAAATTTTTCAAACCAATTTCCTACCATCACTTCTACATTAAACTGTTAGTTGTTGCTGATAATGAAGCTGCCAAGAAATATAAATTTTAACAGTACTATAAGTGCCCACGGTTGTGATGTGGATTATTTTTAGCATAGGTATCCTCAAATAAATTAGTTGAATCGGCAAAATTCAACTTATTAAGATAAAGGATTTATTCCTCAAAGTCTTACGCAGAGTATTCTTGAATTAAATTCTCATTATATAATAGAGGGAACATCCCTTTTTTATGCAAAGGTATTTGATCTACAATGTATCATTTTAGCTGAAAAATCGGTCCCTTCAAAACTAAATGTTCTTTCACATGGCGTCATTGGAATCTGAGGTATTCGCGTTAGCAGTCGGCAACTAACCGGTTAAAAATCAGTAGAGTAGGCATTATCTGGTGGTGTTTAAACGATGAAGTAGTAGAAATTCTAGTCTTTGATCATCATCTTAAAATTACCCTAGCAATGGAAAACTAAACAGCACGGTGAGCCAACATTCATATACGGCCTTGCGAGCAACAATGCATCTAAATTACAATTGAGTGTCGTGGTTTGGTGATCCTAGTGTGGAAGAGCTGAATTTTGATAATTTAGTTCATTTTAAAGTTTTATTTGGTGCCCTACGAGCCGCCGCTAGGGTGTGTGGCACCTAGCGTGGTCGGGCAAAGGCTATTTTATTCTAATCCGTTATCGTGCGTGGAAAAAATGACATTTAAATTTATCTGTTCTACACTTAATCTCTCTCATTTTATTTACACTATCTCGCCTATCGCAGTACGGTGTGGGTAATACTCGTAATATTTTTTCCACATCTTTCTTTACCAAAGAAACAATTTTCCAGTTAATGCAAGAGATTTAATTTGTAATTTAAACTTCTCTAGGTGAGTGATTCCCAGTCTAGCTCATCTAATATTTTGGATACGCTATTAAGTTAATAATAACAACGTTTAAAAAGTCTCGCTCCTCTGCGCTGCACGCGATCCAATTCGGCAATTAATCCAACTTCGTTAGGATGCCATATACTTGCAGGATCTTCTAAATGAGGCCTAACCAGCGAAAGAGAACATTTCTCTTTAATCTTTTCATCATATTTCCTCAACAGTCCTCTAATAAATCCTATTTTTTTGATAGCTTCTCCACATATTCCCCACATATGCTTCACTCAGGTGAGGTCGTGAGTGAGGGTAACGTTGAGTTGAGTCTACACTTTCTATATAGGTGCTCCCGATGCAGTATGTGCTCGGGAGGGATTTGCTCTTTTTCCAAAATATTTATCACTATGCCATTTTTTAAGTTTAATTCTAATGACAAATGTCACACCAGCGTTAAATTCCCATTATGTCACCCGCTAAAGCTCCTTTATCCTCAGGATTACGGATTCTCAGACCCTAAGGATACAGAGCCTTTTGTCAAGATACAATATGCATTAGAATGACCTCCAAAATGGAATCTTTCCCAGGAATTCTTGGTGCTTTCATATTAACAGAAGTCATAGCTTGATTTCCGCATTACTTAATACCCTCTGTTAAGCTAAAAATAAACAATTTAAAATATATGAATCGACGATATTCACTCCATCTTGTTCCCGAAATAGGATACTTTTATAACGAAGAGTATTCCGGAAGAAATACTGTGCGATAAAAAAATGGCTATTCATGTAATAAGAAAGACTATCATATGGAAATAAATTTCCAAGCTGGTCTAAAGACCAAATATTCGAAACACAGTATTTAACATGATGACTATTTAATCAAGTGGACACAATAATGAATACGATCAGTTCTGAGAAACACAAGGAGTTAAAAAGAAAGAGATAGGAGAATAGACGTGAGAGATAGAAGTAGCAATGCAAGGAAATAGAGCTCGGGATAATTTAAAAAATACAAATGCATTATAAAGTTAAGAAATATGTGATAAAAAGCCAAAATTATGCAATCATTTTTCCTTGGTACTCGTCGGCGAATATAAATCTAATATCAACAACACGTGGTATTTCGCACATTACCTAAATACAAGGGTAAAAAAGGATAGATTACTCCAGCAATTCCATCTTATGACATATTTTAGCACCACGTATAAAGATTCATCGATGCCGCGAGAGGCAAAGGGAAGAAATAAAATAGTAAAGATGGTAAAGGAAATATTAAATGATCACTAAATAAAATGAAAATTTACGAAATATGATATTAAGGGATAGTTTTTAAGGTGACTATGATTTAGATAAAATAGGGAGCAGGGAGGACAATAGGGCTACGGGTGCAAATATTCATATTTAAGAACAAAAAGTATGATGATTGTTGGCAACGCGATATGCGGTACGATAACGCCTCGAGGAATCTTTCGGAGACTGAGGCAACCAATTAGGCATCTATTTTCCGAAAGGCTGTCTGTTTATCTATTTCCTTTCTTCGAAGGAGCAATCTTCACGAAGCAAGAAAGAAGGTCCATCGGGAGAGGGAACGCGTTGCAAAAATCGGGAATCCTTTCCCATCCCCTCTTCTCCTTAGCGAGTCGGCGATCCACGACCACCGCTACAAGGCCCGCAGGGAAAAAGCCAAAACCGACCGACTAACTGACCAGTACGGCTCGCGCACGCTCCGTCTTGATGGCGCACGTGTGCGCGGTATACGTAGGTACTAAAACCTGCAATCTCCTCCGCCCTTACCCCGTACTCACCCGCCACCCTCTCCGCCAAGCCAGCTGCTGGCGAGCGAGCGAGGGAGAGAGAGGAATACTTTCTCGAGATTAAAAAAAAGGAACGTGCATTCAAGTAGGAGATGAAGAGGGGTTATCGCCAATCAGGTGCACGGGTCTGGGCACGCGAAAAAACCGGTCTCAGCGGCTTAAAGAGCTCTGCTCAAAAGACCAAGGGGGAGGAGGTGAGTGGGTGGTGTTTGAAGGGGTGGGAGGAATGAGGGAGGTGAAGGTGGAGCTGGCGGTTGGATGGGGGAGGGAAGAGGGTGGTAAGGCGATGCGTCTTCCTCACACCCCCATCTCCGCGAACTCCAGAGAGACCTTCGCATCCGCATCGAACCTAACTAACATCATGCCGATCCACGGATATCAAATAAATATTCTGCACAAGTCTCAAAATCCCATATTGGACTAATTTTCAAGGCATATCTAATATTAGTGTGTATAAAAAAATTAAGAACACGATCAACACTATAATTTTTATCTGAGAATATCCTCATCCGATTACAGCACTGGAACCTAATTCACGGTTCTGGTAAATAATATTCATGTAATAAGTCAATTTTCACTATAAATGACTGACTGATATTTTGAGTAACCATCATTCTACTAAAAAATTGATAATAATCCACGATTATTTAGGCTCATTGTCCATTGAAGTAAATTTTTCGAAGGCTATTTCAAATACACCCTCCCACATGATCCATTTTCTCTTCCAGAGTAGTATCCTGAGTTTGTTTTCAGATTTCAAATGCAAACCAGAGGCACATGATCTCTCACTAAGGTTTCCGGTATCTTTCGCTTCAAGATATAACCCTGGAGGCTTTCGCCAAGAAATATGAAATTCGGTACCCACAATCGGTTTTTATTTCACAACAATCACGGCTTTTTTTCTCTCCATTAAGGCGAGTCCTCAATTGATAGATTTTATTATGAATCACATTACAGCCATGTAAATAGAAATTTTGTCACCTTTCATACTAATTTTAATGATTTCCCTCAGCCGTTGATTGGACATAGTTTTTTATCATTGAACATTTTAAATGAATTCCAGTGACGCCTTTGAACCGTTATTTATCGAAAAAATATATTTAGCAGATCAATGACGCCCGAAAAATACACACCACCTTTGTTAATTTCGAAGATTCTGAAATTATATTTTGTCTCCCACAACATGCTTAAAGTTTAAAGTTAAACATATTAAAGTTTAATATGATATGACAAACTCAAATTTTTCTCACCACATAACAAATAAAAGTGACTTCCTGGTACTTAGCCCAAAACCTAAATTACAAAATGCGACCATTTTTAAACCGATAGGTTTCAGCACCCATCGAATGATTTACTTACATTGGGAATCGTTCATGGAACATAGAAACACCGTATAGATTTGGCATTTGTTTTTCCAGAACAAGTTAGGCATAAACCATTGGATTTCTAAATTACTGAATAAAAAGCCTTCACTCAAAAAATAACCTTTATCATGGCAAAAGAAAATTTCAACCCTGTTTGAGCGCTTGAAGGTATTTTCCAACGGAGTGCAACGGGACGCCTCGGTAGCTTAATAGGCAAAAGCACTCGGCCGGACATCGAGGGATCCGGGTCCGAATCCCGGTCAAGGCGAATGATTTTTACACTGAAATTGTAGCATTTTAATGCACACTTAGCGGATGAACCCGTTAAAAAATTACTGTCTCCGTACGGCATCTCCCGTAGTTTCTTGAAATTTGACAAAGGAAAAGTTGTTCGATGTATTATTAACGGAAATGCAAAACACTTATAAACTATTAATTGCTCTAAGAAGTATACAGAATTGATTCTTTATATTTTCTTCTTCCTCCATCCCTCCACTATTCTCGTGGACCTAGTCTATTTCCCCATCGAGTAAGTGTAGTAAAATACTTCATTGCATCATTTGATCGATTAATCGCTATTAGTTACGACACAAACAAACTACTTCATTATAATTAATAAATATTTCCGTCTTATGATATTTTTCAAAGTTTATTGTGATGAGGGGAAAGCGGTTCCTGTGATCAGATGGACTTGCACGCTCAGACGAATTGGTAAAAGTAGAGAACAAGTATACAACACGTTTTCTAAGGATGACAATGAGAGTGACCGGGATCTGTCTTATTCATGATATGTTCATTGTATTTCCATTGTTTATTGCATTGGTGTACAAATAATACTCCGAAAAAAAACAGAATTATTTTAACATTTTTTCTCATCCTTTGTTAACAGTCACTTATCAAGCCTAAGCTATATAAAACCCTATAAATAAAACCTTAAATGACGTTATGTGGCACATTTAACTCGGGGAGAAATTGTACAATGACGTATGTCTAACGATGTTTGCAAAATTTTGAATAGCATTTCGATTTGGACAAAAATGATCATTGGCTTAGGTAGAATGTCCTGTATCTTGGAGAATTACTATAAAGAAATCGTATCATGGATTCCTCAGAAATCACGTGGTATTAATCCATTATATTTGAACAACTCAGCCAGTATGTGGTCATATTATTATGTATCACACTGATTTCAAGCGAGAACAAGTTAAGTTGCCCAGATCGAAAAGAAGATTTCGATGAAGATCAACAGCAGGCCGGCGGTATTAGTTATCAGTGGATAACGTAATCGCTTACCGAAAGGTCGCGATGTTCGTGTCCCATTTCAGGCATGGTGTAACATGAAAAATGGTGAGTCAAGCTCCAAAAGCCTCGCTACATCGATAGTAGCTCATCAAAATCCCATGTGAAGAAGGAAATAATACCTTCTATGAAATATCACCAGTGAGGTATGTGGTAGGAAACAGCGTTACTGAATTACTCGTATGATTTATAGAAAGAATGAAATTAACCACTTTACAAAAATAAAGTCTCGATTGAAATCTGCAGCTACCAAACAAGGAAGTGAAACAATAGACTGGAAGAAGACTAGATAGAAGATTATTGGAATAGAAGATTATCTAAAATATTTTTTAATTGGTAAGGTGATGCGATAGATTGTAATCAACATTTTTGTAAGGAAGTTGTAAACACAGCAGAAGTAGTTGTATAGAATCGATGGTTCGATGAATGCTTATGACTCGACCTTTAAAGCTGCGTCCCAACTGAACAGTTAGGCGCCTAAATCGCTTAAATTAAATCTTGAAGGGCGTCCAAAGTCGTAATACAGGTAAGAGGGTGAAAATTTAGTCAGCTGTTTTGGCCCCCGGATTTAAGATACAAGAAGTTTATCCAATATATGCCATATTGCGACCCCATAATTCCAAGTGCTGAAAGCGTGCAACCAGCAAAAGAATTACGGCCATGGCGGGAATGTATAATATATGTAGGTCACATTAACATTGTTTTTTTCTTTGAAAGAGTACACTTATTATTACACAGAAGGCGTTGAATAAACAGGTAATTAATGAATACGATGAGGGAAAAGGCGAAGCTTTTCTAAGGCATGAAGTCTTGTCTTCCGCATGAATGTAGATCAATTCTTGTAATAACTTCATTTTATCAAGTTATTGGGTACAGATATTTGAAATGTAGAGGTGGGAACATATTTCTTAGGTTGATGCTTCATTTCATTACTAAAAATATTATATTTTTAAGAAATGCTGTTTACTCCCATTTGAGCATATTTTCCCGAAATACCGCCGTGATTGTATGCATTTCTCGTTTGCGTTTGTTAAACCTTATTTTGGTACATAAACATTACATAAAAAATAACCTTCAGGCGTAATGTTGTATTTAGAGAGTGTAAGCACTTAGTAATGCCCTTGTTAAAAATATAGATGCCTTACTTCATTCAACTCGGTAATCATAAGTCGTTCGCCAAACCTTGGCAAATGTATCCCCATTTCACTACATAGAAAAAGCTCAAAAAGTAATACGAACTGCAAAAATTAAAAAATGCCGATCATGACTAATTTTAGGATAATAAGTGAATTGATAAAAAACTGAACTCAAAAAATATGTAATCTTTAGCTATAAAAGTACCCATAAATATAAACTGAACTATAAATATAACGACACGAACCATATTTTGAAGCAATTATTGACAAAGGTTTATGGCTGAAAAACTGCCATGTAGTAAAATACTATATATTAAGATAAAAAGACTAAAATTATTGCCATGAAATACCATCTGACCTAACAAATTAAAGGAAATTCTAAAAAAATGGATACCCTCTTAAGTAAATATTGTCAAATAAGTTAAAAATAAATAAGAAACTAGTTCCAAAAATCACCTAATTTACGAAATTAAAAGAAGAAATGGAAAATGAAAACAATACTATCGAATGAATTGTAAAGTGAACTCGGAATTACGCAAAAAAGCATTACCCGCTTCTTGAAACTACTCACAATGCTTTCACAAGCTATTTCAATTTTCAAAATATTTACAATCAGAATCTATTCTCTCCTTATTCTTAACTACATGGGTTTTACTACTACTGGGCAGGGTGTACAAACTCAAGATGCCTTTTCACTAGGTGTCTTTCATTTAGGCATCTAAGAGCTTCCTATTGCTCAACCAGTTTGGATACAGCTTAAGTGATTTAAAAAACCTTACAAATAGAGTGGTTAATTACCATTCAACTAAAATTAATTTCTCACAATATTAGCCGAGAGAAGTAATTGTGTATTAATTGTGATTTATTTGTTACAATTAGACGAATTAAAGTACACCACGCGATATTTTCCACTTTTTATTTAAATCGTATTTAAATACACTGCGTGCAACAGAAGAAAAAATCTTTCATTTTAAGCACTTTGATTTGATTCGGTCGTACTTAACACCATTTCTCAAATCAAAAAGTCACGTTGTTAAGTACGTCTCCAAAAATGTCGGAAACATATGAGTATACTTGGAAGAAATATTCCAACGGGAATCGAGGTATTTCTTCAATTACGGCCTGTCCCTTATCCCTTGTACGTCAAGTTGGAATTAGGTTAAAAAAATCTAATTAAAAAGATATAATTTGGGAACTTATTATTATAAATCATATCCTTTGAAATTTGGACGAGAGATGCAATAGATTTTCTGACAGGGAATGAGTAGATACGTTATCATCTAATTGCTACAAGTTTTCGCAAATTAACTTGTGGGCAGAAGAAACAGGTCTGTGGCACTGCGAAGAAAAGAGCTACTAAATGGACAGAATGAAGAAAAATAACTTGGTGGGGGAATATTTCGAAGAGCAAGCAAATATTAAGGCACAAAAACCGCACTGGAAGATATCCAAGTTAGTCAAGGCAGGAGAAAAACGGCTCGGGTCCTATCGGCGTCCGTCCTTCCATGCGATCTTTGCACTTGAAAGAAATGAGAGGAGGAAAAAAGAAAGATCCGCGTATGGCAATCGATTTGAACATTCCAATGCTTGCGACGAATTTATTAGCCAGCAAAAAGGAAGAGCCTAGTCACGACGCGGTACATTTCACCGTTTCTCAGGTGCCGTCTACCGCTAAAAAGGGCGGTGCCCCAACTCCACCTCCCATTTTTAGCGTCACCGGGGAAAGGGTTCCTTTCTCCGCGGAGGCTCACCGAGCGAAATTGTTTGAGGTATTGTATGTAGGTACCTACCTACTCTTTTTTATCTCCTCTCCTCTCCCTCTCCCAGGCCCACCGACGCCGCGTCAAGTCCGAAAGAGCTACCACGTGGGACTCGCTCAAGGGAATCGCGCTGAGTCATGTGAGTGATAGGGTTGCAGATCAAGCCGCGCTGATTAATAGCACACCTTTGAACTTGATGGCTGCCCGAGTGAGTGCCGCAGAATGGCAGTGATTCGATGGGTTATGCCGTGTATGGCGGCTACCGAAGGACGGGGTTCACGGGACGCTTGCTTAATACTTCCGACTTGGCTACCCATCGGCGCTCACCGCTGCGCTGGCACCGAATTATTTCAAAGTTTAAGTAAAAACCACCAAAGTTTAAATGAAATAAACTGCTTGAGGCTAGAAAATATTATGAGTATTTTTATAATTATAGTCAGTACTTTTCCAATGAATCGCGAATGGATAATGCAACGCAATTCACCGTATTACGGCAACATTATGTGGTATTCTTTAGCACCCTCCAAGCCACCATAATATGATGAAACGAGTGGTGTCATTTTTAAAAATTCTCTGTAAAATTAGATCCTTAATAGTAGTGACTAAATGTTATTGTACGTATAGTGACTGAATACCAAGCAAGAACTCAATCACCGATAGAAAATAAAATTAGTTTTGAGGCTTCTTTAAAGAATATACGGATATTTAAGTTTAAAAAAAGCTGATTTAGTCCTCCCGAACTTTGGATGCAAAGAGGAATGCAATACGGTAAATTGAGAAAAATTGCATTTTAAGGTAAAAATAAAACGCCGTGATAACAGATCATATACAAAATCAGGATAGCATCGGAAAATATTTCCAGTTTTTCCAGAAGTATTCAAACCTGCATGGTGCCCCTCAAGTCCATTAAGTTGTGTCTTATTAGGTAATCTACCGGTTAAGGTAGATTTCGGATGGACACAACTACCACATAAATATGTTGTTTCTCCTAACAAAACACAATCCAGCATCCTACTCTACAACAAAGTTATGTGACTGGGTGTAATTCAACATCATCACTAAAATCTAGTTTTTATTGATTGTTAGTTGCAAATGATTATGCATGCCATGAAACAAAAGGTACATAATCCCTACTTAATAAAAGGAAATATTTATGTTAAATTATGATTTAATTTAGTCTCAGTAACATAAAAATATATCCTCTTTCGAATTTATATGCTCATTTCATTCCGTTCCGTAACGAATACTCGTACTCGTTAATAACCCGCAAATGCTTAATGCTTCTTTTGTTGTGTTCATTTTTTAGCATTAAGAAATATCGCCAACATAGTAAACAACCAGGTTTTACTGATAAATTTTGCTTTGGTACACTCTTTTAAAATGTATTATCGGCAGATTTATTAACGTAAATTTAAATTATTACAAATCCCTAAAAATTAGGGGTTGTTAAGTTGCGCCTTAGCATCATACACATATTACATAAAACATGATCACATTATTATATAATACATTTAACATAATCACATAATTCCATAAACTAAAATAAAATAAAAAAAATAAGAATATCTATAATATCGTTTTCACCGATCCTTCCCACTCCAACAGAAGCACTTCAGGATAAGATTTATTAAGCAGTATGTGCATAAATAGCACAATCAACAAACGGCTGGTATGACAGCAAGACGTTGCCGTATCGGCATATAAATCTTTTTGCAAGAAATTGAAAGTGTAAGATTTTATCAGTTGGATTGAAGAGAAAATATAATTCATTGTTATTGATTTATGTGAAAATGCACAAC
>CM073771.1:80988971-81040124 GCA_037158775.1 Hetaerina titia | reverse complement strand
CTACTCGCCTAACTCCGCTTCATATGAAAAGTAAATGAATACTCAATAACTCACCGCGCACATTTCTTTAACAGTCATTTCCTGGGTATTTTCCTCAATACGTACTTAAGTATACTGCATTATTTATTCAAACTCCTCCAGCCCATAAGTAACCGCTGCATACATTTGAGATTCCAACATCCGACTCAAAACTCGGATGTGGTGAATGCCTGCATAAGAAGCTTTTAACCCAGGAATTGCAGATGATATTTCTAGAGATTCTCGAAAATATTCATCGGCAAAACATATCATCCGTCGAGCGTGAGCTGCCCCCCGGATGACAAAATGAACGATTTTGAGATTGACTACGTCGCTTTCTATCAAGGCATTTGGAATTCGGCTAAGTCTTTCAACAAAGCATAAATTATCCCAAAGTAGGCGCAGGTTTATGGTGACTTCAATCCTACTCACGAACAGCCCTTTTGCGATCACAATGTTGCTGATGCATGGGACGACTACTCCATAAAAGAATCCTGTCAAAATATTCACAAACTTTCCTTCCTTAAGCATCACAATCAAAATATGCATCGCAACGCCTTTCCACCTGGTCGATGCCAAATGAGAATGAATTTTTAACCCCTTCCGAAAGTAGCAGTTCTCACGGTGTCACGATGAGACAGGGAGAAGAAGGATCGGCTCATCAAGGCCTGCACACGCTTTACATTGGGACTCTTTGCTGCGAGAGGAAAAGAGACCCTCCGATAGGAAATATCTCCTAGTGCTATAAAAAATTCCTTTACTTTAAGCAATCATTCAAATTTCACGGCCCATTAGGAAGAATCTTTCACACGAGCCAAAGTTCATTCGCACGCGCCGTTTCGGGGGCTTGCAGGTTTGAACGCGCATGATGATGAGCTCCGCCTCCACTGTAATGCAAATCTCCACTGAATACGAATGCAAGGGTTCAGCCGGGATCGGTCTTCGGATTTTCACACCTTGGGATGGAGACCGTGAAATGTACCTAGCACAACAAGAATGTAAGCACATAGATACCGTAGAGTCTCGAAGACAGTCGAAGGTAAGGAACAATAGAATCGGAGGGTTATTGTTAATGCAGGCACGCAAGTGAACTATTTCTTAAAAGGTATTAATGTGTAACCAATGTGGTTTTCGTAACTGTAATTGATACCGAATTCACTAGCTTCGCGATTTCATATTGCAATTCCGACAGGGAAAAATAATCGAAGGCAAGAACAAATAGCTATGCGTGACAATAAATAGTTTGTGCTTCCAGACTATTTTTTAAATCAATAACCGCGATTGAAAACTAAATATCACTTATTGCAAACTGTTACAACCAATGACTGAATTTTTTCCGGCAAATTTTCAATATCTCGTAGTAAAAATACGAAACGATTCCGACTGTTTTTAATGTTTGGAATCATACAGTGACAATTACAATGACAATTTTAGAGGTAGGTCAAATCTTATTTTGTAGACTCGTACTTTGAATAATGCTGCAGAATTTAAATATAGCAAAGCTCTCTGAAACTTAAATTCATTCCAGTGAATAACAGCGCATAGATCAATTTTTATTATTCCAGGACGGACAAGTTGGATAAGCATATTAACTGGTGCCGACAAGTTAATTTGGAGTCGCTTAATAGTACAAAATTCGGAAGAAATACTATATTTATTCCATTAATCGATGTTTCTAATTATCCATGAAAAATATTCCCGTACGACAGCCTAAATTTTATTGCACCTCAATAGGTACCTTCATAGCTATTTTTATCTCCATGTGACTCATACATAATTCTACTTCATTAATTCCACGCCCCGTGTCCAGACAGCTTATAACTTATTCCTGATTTACTCTTTGTTCTTCATTTTGTTAAAACCAATCTCATAAAGTTCCTACACAAAGCGGTATTCATCAAAAATATTTATTTTGTCATTTTAATGTCAATTGGCGCTTTCTTGTTACATGATTTTCGGTTCACGTTTCACAAGTCAAGAGTCTGGAGTGATAGCGATAATTTCTCAGTATATTTTTTCACTTCCTGTCTTTAACCTATATTGCACGAAAGAAATTGTTCATAGATTTTCCACAGATCCTTTAATATTTTATTATTAATAGTGCTCATATAATATATATGAGCACTAGCAGCACTATATCTGGGCAACAATAGTTAGCGAACGCTCTATCGTTGTGTTAGCCTTTGGTTGGGGCTTTAAGATCGCCAGGGGATCTTTGAGATCTGGCTGGGGACCCCACGGTGCTCCCTCTGACATTCGTCGCACTGCTGCTGCTCCATCATCACATTTGTCAGGGGATGGTTGGGATTTTGGTCTCCCCAAGGGGTCACCCTTTCCCCATGCCGATGACCGCCTGCACCCTTCCCTGCTCTCTTCCTCCACAGCAACCGCTCTCATCTGTCACTTATTCAGCTTCAAATATTTTCGTCGAGCGCCAGCCGGTCTAAGAATTCGAGGCATAACTGTTTTTTATAATGCCCACAGGATTATAATTTTGTTAGGTGTATTAGAGGGTAATCATCGCAAATTCGTCCATTCCGCTGGCTGAATGCTAATAGGAAAGATGTAGTCGATAGATAGTATAAAAAACCGCAATAACCAGCCTGAAGGTTGGTTTGAAAGATGAGGATAGAGCATACCTAATACTATATAACGTATGAAAATCACACAGCAGTGCAGTTCCATTCCATATGCTTGTGGTTTCCCATAAAGATCTGGTACCCAAAGAAACACACAGTTTGACTGCTTAGAGGCGTCACCCGGAATCGAATCTCAGGCCCTCTGGTCAGTAACCAAGATCTACTCTACTATCTAAGATGTATCAGAGTCCCACGCCCCCAGGTAGCATAAAAAACACAGTAATTAACCCGAAGGTCGGTTTAGTAGGTGATGGTAGAGCTCACCCATATACTAAGCCCGACGGCGTGTGAATATCATATATCAGGGTAGGGGGGCCAGTTCCTTTCCCTGTGCCGGTTATGGTTTCCCAGGAAGATCTGGTACCCGAAAAATCAACTTGCTTGGGTGGAGCTGCAGGTGCCCAGAGTGCC
The DNA here is from genome assembly GCA_037158775.1 of Hetaerina titia. Lineage (NCBI taxonomy): Eukaryota > Metazoa > Arthropoda > Insecta > Odonata > Calopterygidae > Hetaerina > Hetaerina titia. The sequence goes on along the minus strand of CM073771.1, from coordinate 81,037,056 downwards.
TTGCCCGGGACCCTCCGGTCGGTAGTCCAACGCTCTACCCCCTGGACTACCGCGACCCACCCAGGTAGCATATGTTTCAAGAAATTAATCAGGAAGGACTGTGTACTGCACGAAAAGAATTTAAAACTGCTATTGCATGCAACGAAAGCTTACTTTTGCAAGTCCAAATGCAATAAAATGTTCCACATTATTCGCGTCGTGGATCACATTCATCGCCTACATGATCTACATTCCATTGCGCGTAATTTCATCCAGGTATATGCGGAGACTGTTTCAAGAATTAACCACAGGAAGAAAATAAGGGTAATTACGAAGTAGGTTTGATGCTCGAGAAATTTAAACGTATATCGTACACAGAATTAGTGCTAGCTGATATATTGCAAATGGTGAGAATGATGCAGCAAGTTATAAGATTACGACAATCACAACGCAAGCCACGTGCACCAGAATTACGTGGTTAGATCCACACACGTGAGCCTTACTTCGCTTTGTGCTGAAAAAAATTTCAATTGATGGGAACACAAAAAATCGCCGATTTCCACTGAACGAACCAACCGCTGAAAAAAAAGAGAAAAACAGGGGACACCCCCGAACGGGGTAATATCAAATAATGAATCGAACAGCATACACTTCATCGCACCTCGCAGGTGGGTATCATTAGCCCATTCTTGTCTGCAGAACCGATTCCTGGACCAAAAAAATGGGAGAACTATTAGCTATTCTCTCTCTCTCCTCCTCCTCCTCGCTTCGCTCTATTGACTGGTGGGCATCGCTGGGACTCCCCGACGCCCTTGGACGAATTAAGTAGGCATGCGCGCACGGTCTCCCCATCGGTAATTTTTCACGGCCTTACGTCCCAGAAGAGAAGGAGAATCCGCCGAATCATCGCGCGTCCCGGCGACCACTCGGGAGGTAAAAACCCTTTCACGCAAACAACGCTCGCGTAACAACGGCGACGGGGATGGAGAGGGAGGGAGAAAAGGGATGCCCGGGCGTCCTCACTGTGCCTTTCGCAATTGCGTTACTTCAATAACGGGAGAGAGGGTGGGAAGGGAGGTCACTCGTGAAAACTTGTCCTTTTGGAAATGAAAAACCGTTCAGCCATGGAAAAGAGAAGACTCGAGACTTGTCGTCCACATGGCGACCGCCGATTCCACTACACGGGCATTGTGTCCCTCGCGTCCCTCACCCTTGGGGGGACAATGAAAGGAGTACACGGAGTGCCTCAGGGTTGGGAAGACGCCAGGGACAGAGAGCAGCTCCGATAAAGCAGTAAGAGTTACTGGTAGGTAGGTACTTTTTCAAGAAGAAAAAGTTGCTGCGCGCTATATGCTATAAATATCGAGGAGACGGGAAATGAGAATCGCATCTCCCGTCGCCTCGATACATCGCACCATACGATGGATATGCACACGGGAATACCCAAGAGAGGAGAAAGAGGGGCAATGTCCTCTTCAAATGCTTTTAGATTTAGTTGTGTGGACCATCAAACGACCATTCCACAACTTATGGCGCTCGGATAACAATTTATAAGTCTAACTGAAAAAAAGTACACATGGAATAGCAATAATACTGACAAATATTTAGGGATATTACTAAAATATTACTCTCCCTTCTCCCTAAATGTTAGTTACACCTCTGAATGGCATAAAAATACATAAGTAATTGCATAAAAATCGGAACGATCTTGCCTGCTTACACAGCTTAAACTTATACCTTAACTTGTCACTGCAGATTTGTTAGCGCAATGCAAGGAATTCTGATCGGAAATAAGTGTATCTTGAATTATGGACTATTCTCCTTGGAGCAGGTATACAACCTTTTGAATCCCCTAACGTGATGGGATCAACATTATTTCCGCAATAAACTACGTTCACAAATACAATGGCCGAGGAAGGAAGAGAAAGAATTGCATCATTTTGGAAGCCGATAAAGGACGGTATTTTTACCTTCTTTCCCGAAATGGTAGATAGATCAGTAGTAATAAGTCGTCATAGCTATTTATATCAATTAAAAGGACACTTGCTCACCGCAAATGGGTTCTTTTTAGCGATCTCAACAATGTCATCATTACTTCATATCGAAGAGTGTGGTGTATCATCAAATCTGACACACGAAGCATTCATGAATTTATGGGAAAACTAATTCATACGCCATAATACCTAAAGGCTAGAGAAAAGGTGGATATAAGAATAGTGGAGCAATTAAAGCTCTTGAGAGTCACGCTACCATTAGAATACACATAAGTGTCACGATATTAATTGAAATCTTTGGCTAGCAGGCGATGGAAGCACAAGGGTTATACAGACAGTTTGAACTATTAGATGAACGCAAATCATTAGTTAAATGATTTAAGAGAAGGAATAATTTCAGCTTCACATTACATTGGTTTATGAGACTGGACCGAGAAGTTGAGGGAAATTTAACGTCGAACAGACCGATAAAAGGAATGCTTGGTTCCTCGCACAATATATGAGCAAAATTGGAAAGATAACGTTAGAAAATTTGAGCTGCCTAAAATAAAACGATTTTAAACCTAATAATCACTAATTACTTCAATTCCTGGTGACCTGTCACCCTCTACAAAATATTTTCGTGGTGGCTTACTGGGTGAAATGACTCTACTGCCATACTGTCCGAATATCGCTATTAAAATACTCGAACCAAGTTGCGGAAGATGATTAAGGAAAGCAATATGAGAACAGGAAAATGTACTGTTAGGGAACATAGGCGAAGAGCAACTAAAAAATAATCGCAATTATTTTCATTTTAGTGTGATTATAATTTAAGATGGGATATTTGAACAAATGGCATATGAAAAAGAATGCTAGGATTTTTTATTATAATTTCAACATTATGTGTACAGATAAATTGGCCATCTGGACTGGAAGCACCGCTACCTTGAAAGGATACGTTCCCCAACGCTGAAACGGCAAACTTCACCGATTGCACGGACCTGAGGCGATCGACAGAGATCGGCAACAAAAAATATTTCCTTACGGTGTTATAGACACAAAAAATGGGGGTATGGACCGTACACCAGGGGTGCTCACCCTGGGACGGATGTGTCTTTTTTACCGTGCGACATGAGACAGCGCGTTTCCTGTTTCTTTTTTTTCCCTTTCCTTTTCATATCGGTCCTCCTCCCGCCACTGAATCAGAGATAGGATACCTATCTGCGGAGCGCGGAATTCTTTTTTCGGATCCCTTTTTTAATTTTTTTTAATCGATGTTCCGAATTTCGTGTTTGGCCGTGTCTGCACGACCGATTCTAGGGGATCCCACGAAATGCCAAAGTCGAAAGAGAATGGAAAATTCACACTACCGGAACCGACTTGGGGTGCGATCTATGGATTCAAGATGTCAAGTCGCAGATTTCTTCCTTTTTCTTATGTCCCAGGCTGAGGAAGACATTCAGAAAGAAATCGCCAAAATGAAGGAACTACACTTGGTAGGAAACTAAAAATTTTTGTTATTTTTAGACGGTAACTCGTAGGTTGGATGCCACTATGACAATTGTGAGCTGTAACCGTGCAGCTATGAATGGTTTTCATGAGCGAAATCCAAAACGAATTTTAAGGTGGGATCGCTAGGGTGTATCTAAGTCTGCGTCCGATGTTTATTTTCCATTACGTACTTCCGTTTCAGTTTAAATCCATCATGTAAAGGATTTATTCAATCATTACGTATACGAAGCATTTGCACCGCCGTATGTTCATCGCAATAATAAAACTGTAATATTTGTTCCTATGCTACAGGTCTTATGCAAAGGACTCCCCAAAAATTTTCCCCCAACATTTTGGAAGCTCTATCTTTAAAAAGATTCTATTATTCTGTGGTTATTTCGGCAAAAATGAAAAATCTCTATCCATATTCACAAAATATCCTGCAAGATGCTATAAGGAAGTGAGATGGAATTTAAAATATAGTTCAATATTTTCATTCTCCGTCACTAACTATGAAAATACAGTGATAACGCTAGTACTAACATGTACAAATGCAGCATCTTTTGGCGTTGATTTTGTATTTTGGTATTACCTTATGTTAGGGACAATTATATAACTGAAATTATGCCAATTATAGGTATACTACCTTGGTCAAAAAGTTCCCGGAATTTATTCAGAAAATTAAAAATACAAGTTTATTCATCTAAATCTATATTGTCCCCTTCAAAGTAATCCCCATCGACTGCAACACACTTATGCCAGCGCTTGATCCAATCCTCGAAACATTTTTTATATTCGGTTTTCGGTATGTCCATCTGTGCTTCCTGCGATTTTTCCATTACTTCCTCTCGGCTGCTAAAACGCGTTCCCCGTAGTGGTTTTTTTAACTCGATTGAACAGAAAGAAGTCACAGGGAGCCAAATCAGGTGAATTCGGTGGCTGTTGGATGGTATTTGTTGCATTTTTCGTCAAAAAATTACGAATAATGATAGCACTGTGCGACGCTCTCGACGCACTGTGCGACGATTTCTGGTCTCTTTCGGCGAATTGCTTCACGCAAACGTCTCATAACGCCCAAATAATACTCTTTGTTTACTGTCTGGCCTTCTGGCAAAAATTCATGATGCACTACACCGTTGTAATCCATGAAAACCGTCAGCATTGCCTTCTTTTTTGACTGAAAACGACGTGGTTTTTTTGGTCTCGGCTCATTTGGTGAACGCCATTCACTTGCCTGATGTCTGGATTGCGTGTCGTACTCATAAACCCACGTCTCGTCTCCAGTAATGATCCTTTTGATGAATGTGGGATCGGATTCAGCCTCGCAAATCATGTCTTTTGCGACGTCAACACGGTCTCTTTTTTGCATGAAATTGAGGTCTTTTGGCACCAACTTTGCTGCTACACCACGGAAACCCAAATCATTAACCACAATGTCTTGGGCGGATCCATAGGCAATGTTCAAGTCCTCCGCTATTTCTCTGATGGTTAATTTGCGGTTATTGACCAACATTTCTTTTACTTTATCAATTTTTTCACCGACTTTCGTTGTCGATGGTCTGCCACTGCGTTCATCATCTTCGATTGACTCACGACCACTTCTGAACCGCTCGTGCCACTGGTAAACGACCGTTTTTTTTTAGAGAATCGTTGCCGAAACACTTTTCCAACATTTCCAACGTCCGTGCGCCACTAAATCCGTTTTTTACGCAAAATTTAATACAAGTTCGTTGTTGCAAATTTAAATCCATTTCTGCAATTGTAAAAAATCGCCAACACACACAGAGATAGATGTACTCTTGGCTACGTAACTTTTGCAAATGTCAAGTTATGACACTAAGATTTAAAGGGAATATCAACAACAGATGTACCAATTTAACAAAAAAAACAGAACTCAAATCGGAACGATGGGAGCGCCACACGGTGGTTATTCCGGGAACTTTTTGTTCAAGGTAGTATTCTCTATTGTCTTTGTAATGTCTTTTACAAAGTTACGGGTAAAAACTTTTAAACAATCTGCGGTAAAACACACAAGGAGGTCCCAATGACAACCATATTCAGCAATAACTTAGTGTATATGTTGTCCTTTGAAGGAAATCTATCCATTTTTTAACTGTGGACAGTAACGTTAACGTAATCTTAATAATATTTTGGAGAAACTTCGTAATATTGAAATTTCTCCAAATAAGATGAAAAAATTCAATCGCGTCTTATTCATTGCATTCGTGTTAAATAAATTCCTTGCACTCTAAAATAAAAACGGGTTTGACTGCCATAAAACTAAATGTAATAATGTAGGCATACTATCTTTTGAATGAAGAGTATAATATGCCATTGCGTAGAGTGATTTCCAAATTCGGCGCCCGTAATAATATCAAATAAAAAGGTGCAGGAATAAAAATCTATATACGTATCAATATATAAAATGCTAATACTTACAAATAAAATTCTGATATTTTTTCGGAACAATATTCCAACCATGCATTGTTATTTTCAACATTTCGATGGTAGTGGTTTATTTTGTACTAAGTGCGAATTGCTAAATATTCAAACAGAAAGTAATTTTCTAAAAGTAGGCAAATGTATGCAAGAAGTCATATAGCGGAAAAAAGAACAATTGAAAAAAAATTATTTCATGCATGTTATATACATTATACATGAAATATTTTTTTTCATTTTGTTCATTTTCAAATAAACACACTCCAGTGCCGCGACCAGTACAAATATATATGTACTGGTCTCGGTAGTCCAGGGGATAGAGCGTTCGACTACTGACCGGAGGGGCAGGGTTCGAATCCCGGGCAGGCTTCTCTGAGCACCTGCAGCTCCACCCAAGCTATATGATATTTTGGGTACCAGGTCTTCCTGAGAAAGCATAACCGGCAGAGGGAAAGGAACTGGCCCCCCTACCCTGATGTGCGAATTTCACACGCCGTCGGGCTTGTACATGGGTGAGCTCTACTATCACCTACTAAACCGACCTTCGGATTGATTACTGTGTTTATGGTTTATATATCTATATGTTTATGTGTGTGTGTGCGTGTAGCATAAATATGGGACCATTTTAAAGAATAATTTTAGACATTTTAACAGTTTTCAAGCGTTCACATTTAATTACACATCTTTGCGTTGATTAAGGTTGGCGTCTAACGAAAAAAGTTGCAATTAAAGCGTGATAAATCAAAGAAAAATAATTAACAGGAGCATTTAAAATTAAACCAATTTTTGACATGTAGCTAAGCTCCTATCTAACAGACCTCACAAGTAGACAAGACTACGCTAAGACCCCAACACTGCGAGTTAGTTTCATTTTTATGCTCCCTCAATTAAAGGGTTTTGTTAGACAACGGCCGCCATGGTCATAAAAACGACAAAAATGTCGCGTGGTATTAACGAAAAAACCCTAACTTAAAGTCACAGCACATGCGAAAGGCTCTCGTAAAAGAAATGCCATCGTGATGGGCACGTCTGAGGGTTCCAGATGAAAAATAACGATAAAAACTTTATTTGGCTTCTGAGAAAAACTGTCCCACACGGGGAGGTCTAGGTACATAAAAAAATGAAGGAGCTAAAGCTCCCCATTCCCTCCAAAAAAGAGTAAAAATCATTTCAGGAAACACGTTGTTGTGGTTACGGGACAACGTTTACGACCAAAATAGACGAAAAGTTGTGACAAACCTGATGTCGATAAACACATTTCTTAGAAAAAAAAGGGTAATTTATGATCTCTTCCGAACTTTAATCGGGAGGAGTGGGAGAAAATATTTGGGCCGAACAATGCGTAGGGTGAGTCCTTGAACCGAGGCGGACCAAAACCATGAGAAACTGGGGAAACACACGGAAATTGTCGGGATGGTGGCCGAGGGAACGTAGAAATTCATCTGTCTTGTTTTGTGGAAACGGATTTTTCAGAAAAAAATAACGTAAGCACACACACGCCTCCCAAAAGGGAAAAAATATCTGATCCCTTCCCGAAAAGATTTGCGACCGTAAAAAAATTCTTTAAGAAAAGAAATACGAGCGAGCATTAAAAAAGTGGGGCTAAAAAATTATACCTGGGAATAGCTGCCTACGTCATTGCCCACGCCAAAGGCCCTCACTTACGTGACTGCCGGAATGCGCATGCGAGGTCAACCGTGTCTAATGAATAAATGCGTCGAAGACAGGCGTAATCCAGGCGATGTAATGGTGACGCTTCATTTCTCCCTCGTACGGTGGTCAACATTAGTGGTATTAATTAAACAGTTATTTCGTGCTCACTGTATTACAGAGGCTTATGAATTTGCATATTGCTATCATCTTTCTGAGCATTAGCTTGGCCGACGCTGGATGTTTGCTAAAATTATCCAGAATAATCTCTTAATTACATCGTAGGTCCTTGCGATGAAGCCTTCCGTCAACTGCTTCTCATAATTCACTCTGGAATTTCCTCCGTATTTCTTAGTTTCTATGGTTCCTTCAGTTCGCTAGTGACTTACCGAGCTTCATTTTGTATCAAATTAGTTTATCTATTCTTCTTGTGAGATTTATGAATAGTTTCCTCTCTTCACCAACTCTACGAAGTACTTCTCCATTGGTCACTCTGTCAATCCATTTTTTTCTTCATAGCACGACTTTACCATCGTTTATCAGCATTATTTTTCATATGCTCATCTCGTCTATGTTACACAAACGTAAACGCCACTGTAAACTTCATGTAAACGCTTTCGTTATATCTAGGCTAGCACCAATTGACATTTAGGCTTAGATAATTAATATTTTATAACTATTTTTTCTGATTCTTCTGAAGGCCTAGTACGGTCGCGACGTTCCCTTTACCATATTCCTAATTTTTCCACTGCTGATGAACTATATTTCTATACAGCAATCCTACCACTAATTCCACAGTGTTTCTGAGTGGTCTCAATAGAAGATTATCTTCTCTACACTCACTGCAGATCATTACCTTATATTCTCTTTCATGATAAATTTGTAATCTTTTAGAAAATCTTAGGGTTAAAAAAATGTGGTTTCTTTAAGCAGTATACCAATATTGATTCATTACACCACACTGTACCTCATTGGAATGATATACTAAATGTTATATTATATTCAGAATCATTAAAAACTAATATATAATCATAATTAGGCCTTGATGATTACAAATAGAGAAAAGATAAAATTGTGTAAAAAGACAACAAAACAAAATAATATCGAAATAGTGTTATCGACTTTAGGTATGCTCATTAATTCGCAGACATCCAGTCATCGAAATAAGATAATTTATCTTTGTTTTTCTCACAATATTGATTTTAAATGGGATCACGTTTAATATAATATATAATGAAGTTTTAATTTCACAACTCTCAATTTTACTCACAGTTTTCACGAATAACATCGACACTCGTGGCCTGTAGCTATTATTAATGGTACTAATGACAATCTGCCTATAAACGTCGATAGGTCAAGTCAGAGAACCCATACCTTGTTCAACTAAATACCCCAGAACATTGAATACAAAACAATACGTACAGAGAGGCAACTATGCAACCTCTTTCATTCTATCTGGTTCTTTTACAAATCACTCGAGATGGATTTGACGAAGGACAGGCAGGAAATATATACAATCATACCCACCCAAAACAAGGATGATTTTCCTTGAAGTGCTAAAATGCCTATGAAAAGAAAGCGTCAAAGCACGTAGTTCAAATAAAGTTGTTAACAAATAGCACTAATCGATCAGTAAATTAATTGAGAAATATTAATTCACATGGAACATCTAAGGTCGATTGGTCATAGCAATTCTATTGGCCAGTAATCATATGTAGTTTGGAAGCCCACTCCGAAAACAAGATTTCAATATGATTCAGCGTAGTACGCGACAAAGACAAGAAAAAGGCCGGCACAACTTTGGTGCAGGAAAGCCGACCCTTAATAGCATTGGTGTTGTACGCACGAGTGGAGACATGAGAGGAGCTTCGGGAGGCGTGGTGGTGGGGAATGTGAGGATTTCTTGCCGGAGAACACCAAATTTTCGTATTTTACGAGGGGCGGAGTTTGGGAAACTAGCCTCAGAAGACCAAGGTTTCCCCTTATCCTTCTCTCCATCCTTACTATGTTATTATATCTGTAAAAATGTTTTAAGTTTTATGGCATCGTGAAATGGTGAATGCGCATTCGTGTGTTTCGTGCGTTCAAGAGATGGAAAGATTGTGAGAAGAGAAATAGAGGATATGGCTGAAAATTTATTTACATTCACTTACTTTCAGTAAGCACCTCTTAAGCTCCCTCCTCCTTCCTCAAGTTGATGATGCATTGCGAACCTAAGTTAAAGAGGGAATGAACTGGAGGAGGGAAAATTTTCAAGCGATACCAGAATATAACTTCAACTGCCTCATTCATCGTTTACTTGGAATCGGGAGCACATTCATCCAACGAATTCCAACATTCAAAATCAGACCTCGCGCCCCTTCCGGTAGTTGATTGACCAAGGAAATCGCTTCAGTGAACGAACAGGTTTACACTTTTAAGTAGTCAATCCACAAGTTATCGTGCTTCATGAGCAATTGGTAGTTAAGTTTTAAAAATAAAACACCACCTTTCTGACAAATATTTTAAAATAGAACAAATACATGCGTGTACGTTACCCACCAAATGTTGGTTAATATCTCTTCATCGCCCTTCATCCCTTTGGGAAGTCTCACGAACTTCCCGTGTATGTTGCAAAATACGGGAAATGAACGACAAAAACTAATACTCGGAAGTAGCGGCACACATGAATTCGATTAAGAATTAAACGTTCTCAACGAATAATTAACAACAATTTGGTAGGCTATTAGGGATAAACTAGTGGCTAAAGCACCACCGGTTTATTAAATGTTAAATTAAAGAGTTTTACGGCATACTGTCTTGGCAGTAAACTTCAGAGGAGGATAAAAGTTTGGATGCCCCCTATGAAAATCAATGAATAGGACTTTTGAGGCAGTACAATTGTTAGCACAAATATCGTGATCATAAAGTTTCTTGAAGAGGGAACTCAATTTCATAATTGGGACTCAATTTCACAATTTGATTCATAGAAATTTAAAAAAATATTTGATTAGATTTTTCCCAGTGAGCTGAAGTGCATGCTTAAGTTTTGAAATAACCTTTGTTAATGATTCTGTTAAAATATTTATTCACACAGGCAAAAGAGTGCTTTGCAATGTACTCAGGTAAAATTTTGCTTGAAAAAATGGCAAGTTCACAAGCGATATACGAGTAATTACGATGGTAAGAATAAGTTAGGGAAATGAAGTAAGGTAAGGAAAAGGAACTTTACACGATATTTTATAACTAATACGTGCTTAACTAACAAATCCATGCAAGACACATGACACAAATAAACCGAAATATTCAATGGGTTTTTTTTAATGTATTTACGACTGTTTAAAGTTAATTGCTATTAGTGGCATCTTAAGCTTTGGTTCATTTGAGACACAGGTAAGAATAATAATGGCAATAAAAAGTATTCTGAATGGATAAAACCAATCATTATGAATTATCACCAATTCAAACTCCTTGGAACACTCCATATACATGGTTTCAAGGATAAAAATCTTTGGAAAAAACCACCAGTGATACGGTTAAAGAACTGAATATGTGAAAATGACACACATTTAGCCTCAGTTCGAGGTGAGTTTTCTTTCCCTTTCAAAGCCAAACTTAAGATTGATCTCTGTGATTGTTAGGAGCAGAACACGTAAATATTTTTCAGGATAATCTGATTTTTCATGCTCCAAGAGAGAAATATTTTTTTATTTGTAAAAAAAGGTTTCTCTCATTGAAATTTTCTCAAATGAAATGTAACTTCTTATATACATTTATGGTATCCTGGTTTCAACTTCTTCAAGCGACAAATGTGAATCCATTCGTATAATTCCTTATTTTCACAAGCTACTGAATTTTAAGAAGTGCCATTTGGACAGTGAAATTTCATTATTTATAATTTTAATGACCTAATGAAAAATTGATTTCTGTCCAAAAATTGGTAGAAAGATGAACTTACCATAATATAGCCAACGATTTATCGCAAAGTACGAAACATATTGCAAACTACCGAGTAAGACTCAACACCGATAAATTTCTTAGCCTATCCTTACAAACACAACATCCAACACTACAATACTCCCCTCTTCAATGCAGCATAATGTTTTCCTATACTCCGTCCAACATCCTGGACCTCCGTCAACAACCTTACTTTATCCCATCCTCGTTTGCCTAACTTTCGCCCCTCCATCACAATCTTTAATATTCCATTGCCAATCAAAATACTTTTTCGCCTTTCCTACCCCCTTTGGACTTCAAAAAACAATCATTTCTCCTTCCCCCCCATATCTAGCACTTTCTCATTTTTTTTCCGTCTCCATCTACGCCTATCTTTCTGATTCATTGACCATGTTTCCGCGGCGTATAAAACTACGCTCCATTTCAAAGTTTTAACGAGACTTTTCTTAACAAGCGTACTCAACGTCCCTGTCATCCATTTCCTCCTCGTGAAAGCTTCAATGTCTGATGCAATTCGTCCTTCCTACTTTGACTTTTTTGGTCCAAAACACTTCCGAGATAGGTAAACTGTTCCACCTGCTCTAGTTTTCGCCCTCATATATTAACGTTCAACTTATTCTTTCTCTTTCCCGAAAATCGCATAACCTTTGATTTGTTTGCATTTATTCTCTTCCCTTGCAACCCCTTGGCTGCCTGGCAAACTGAAGCTTGATTATTAGAACCACTAATTGATTTTATGGATTGTCCATTTACTTTCATTCCTATATCCAGTCCTTCCCGTGACCCTTTAACCATTTCCTTCGCATATACAGCGTTGAACAGAACTGATGATAATGGACACCCCTGCCTTACTCTTCTTCCTAGCATTGCCCATCCTGACTTTCCACCCGCCACTAGCACCTGAGCAGCCTGAGAGATTAAAAGGTTTCGTATAAGTCTCCTATTCCTACAATCTACTCTTGTTTTCTTCAATACATGTATACAAAATATTAAAATTAAGATAATTAATTATTTATTATATCCCAGTACATTATATACTGGGATAAGATAGACGCAGAGAGAAAAGCGATGGTATACTATATATAACGGATTGTTGCTATTTTAAGTCGAAAATTTCTATTTTATATAAATCAAAACTCTGAAATTACTAAACAAGTACGCTGACCGCGTGAGCCTGAAGTGCAACAATTTAGAATCCTCAAATACGGATAAGAGATGTGAATATGGCATCTTTTAGGAATGTTCTGTGAAGCCTAACAGGATAGAATAATGTTGTTGCTGGTCCTTATGCACCGAATGACTTTGGGATAGTACATACAAACGTTAGATTACAAGTAGCCCGGGGAGACCAAATACAATGATATATCTAAATCAATTGGTCTTATACTTAGCACTACCTAAATCACTTCTCCTTCATAACTTTACTAATACTATTACAAATTGAATTTTGTGACACTATGAAGCAAATTCCTCTCATTTCGTCTACTTTCAGGTAGTTCCTCATATGAAAAGCTTAACCCTGATCTATTAAGACCCAAAAATGTTCGATTCATATCCCTCTCAACGTCCTTCCTCTCTCAATGGGACAGAAAGCTTCCACGGAAGTTCAACTGCGGCGGAAGGGAAGGGAGAAAACGGAACGAGACCCCTTCCAAGCGGAGTCCGAGCATTCCCACTCTTGTCGACACCCCTTAAGGCCCAAAGGGTGCACGCAATCAGCGAGGACGACTCCCTTGTCTCGGTCTCGGGACGCGCAAATCACTTGCCTTCAGCGCTGCTATGGTCGTGAAGAAGGGACCCAGTCTCAAGACAAATTGTGTCGGGACGGAAGGGGAGGGAATTAGGAATGCCCCGCGGGTACAGGACGGGAGGCCTCGCCCAAGGGCCGGCCGAGGAAGGGAGAGGAGAGATAGAGAGAGGAAAACAGGGAGAGCTGTCTTAAATTACAATGAGAAATAAACGAGTGGTTCCCGAGGAGAGTCCCCAATTAGGAAAAAGGAATCCGGCGGCATCGGGAGGCCGGGTAGGGACCCGAAACGAGTGCCGCCACCGTGCGCTCCCTCTAATTGGCGCCACCTCCCTACCCCCCCCCCCCGTCACCCCAACCTCCCAGCCTCCGCATTTCCTCACGTCCGACCTCCTTCCCTTCGCCCCTTAACCGAACGGACGCTTGGAATAGGTAGGTACGTGTACGAGGTTGCGTCCAGGCGTCACGTGTAGACGTCCCAGGTTCGATCCAACAAGGTCGCGGAAATAATCTATTTGAGTAGCGCTCTTGTATCAGTGCAATATCTGTGCAACTTGGATTCAAATGGGGGAGGGGCACGGTTAGGTCAATCAGATGATACAAATTAAGAGGCAGTGCCCCTATGCCTTTTGACTTGACCTTTGATAATACTCGACCAAAGTCCAGCATAGGTAATTTACTTTTCTCCATTCCAAACATATGTGAACTCTTCCCCATATTGTCTTTGGATATCTGAGAATACGCTTGATTCGAAATAATGTTTTATTTAAATATTCAATTCATTAAATCTCAAGTGAGTAGCATAAAAACATCATGATTATGCAAAAACGAATTTGGCTCAAAGACGCCGTGTATAATACTCTATTAGAAACAGAAAATGTTTTCTCATATTCCCAATGATATGAGAAAGCATTAAGGAAAACAGCATTCTGCTAAAATAAGGGCCAGAAATGCGAATAGTCTTTGTCTCTGAGTTTCGTGTAGTATTATCCTTGGTTATAAATCTAAGGCTTAACTTAAAGGAGTCCATCAAGTAGGTTCGATTGCTACCAGTCTCTTTAGCATTACTTTCGCATTACAAAACTTTTTACAAGTTATCTCCAGTCTTTCATTGCTGTACTTCCGTTTCACTTAGTTCATTGTAATTCAGTATTTCCTTGCTTGGTTCCTCTTCTTTCATATTTTTCTCTCTATTCCTTTTCAGCTACTCTAGAACTTATGTATTATCCACTTAGTCTATCCATTTCAGCAGCGTATCCTCAAATAATTATCACCTATCCTTACTATTCATTGCTTCTGTACTCTCACCACACTTAATAACTACCTAATATTTCCTAAATATAGTACGTATGAACATTGTTCCCTTGTAGTCATTTGTAGCATATTTCAATATTTCATTATACTAAAAAAAACTTTCTCTAGAACCACGAAAACAATGGACGTCGGTTAGTTCTTTCCTTTCTCTTGTCAATTATAAGTACTCTACCGTGATGTACCATCCAAAGTGATTCGTAATTAAAAAGCGGTTCCCTTATTAGTTTTTAAAATTGTATTTCTTTCGAATTTACATTTAATCGGCTTCGACAAATGAATGACTTTTTCGACTCTCTGAAGGGAATGTTTCAGATATCACTATGCCGATAATTCGTTCAGATATTTACTTGATCACCATGTCAATCATTTGTTAATTCATTAACTTTTCGATTCCTCGTAACATCCGTGTATATAGCTGAAATATATATTTTGAGAATCTCACGCTTTTGGAGAATGGGAATATTTTTTCGGAGGCTTTTATCGAAATTCCCAGAAACGAACTGTGCCGAAGCTCATTGTTATAAAAGCCAGCGAGATTCGAGGGAGGAGGACGATGCGGAGAGGGGGAAGATGGGTAGAAAATCCTCCACTTTGACCCATTTTTACTAATTCGACGTCGCAATTAAAGCTTTTTTCTCTTTCATCTTCGGCATTTTCAAAGCTCTCATTACCACGATATATACATATTTATTTATACATATATATTTCTATATATCCATAAATCCACATACACCCACGTGAAAGAAACCTCTTTTAAGGTGGTTCAAATTTGGCTAACAATAAGTTAATAAGGGCAGGAACAGGATAGGGACGTTGGA
Source organism: Hetaerina titia (assembly GCA_037158775.1). NCBI lineage: Eukaryota > Metazoa > Arthropoda > Insecta > Odonata > Calopterygidae > Hetaerina > Hetaerina titia. The sequence continues at coordinate 81,021,706 of CM073771.1, read as the reverse complement.
CGGGATGAAGGAAGGAAGGAAGTACACAGAGATGAAGGGATCTGATGTAGAATAGGTTGCTGGATTGGGTTTTGTTTGGAGTTACAAAATGTTTATTTGATAGTTGTGTCCATCCAAAAACCTAACTTGACCGGTAGATTACCTAATAATAAGTTAATATCTACAAATATATGTCCACATATTAGATTTATTTATCAGTACTAACAATAAGAGCTACAGCAGAATGTACAGTGCGCTAGTGATTGAAAAGTTTGACCATATTGATTTAATTGGATTCATAAAATACGATAATATTGATGAACCACTCCGAAATCTGACTCACCGTTGCTCAACAGTTTATTTTATTTGGTAAGAAGGATATATCATAACTTTTCAACGATTAACATAAAGGAAATTAGTCAGAGAGTGCATATTTCTTGTAATAACTTAATTTGGATTTATTTCACTAAAATTCTTTCTAAAAAAGGAACATAACGCGAACTTTTAGAATTTATTATTTCTTGTTCCAGTGGTAGTACTTTCTACTCTTGAAATTTATCTGGATTATTTCGTTTGGGGAAGAAGGGATCCACTGTTAACTTAAATAGCCTAAGGTGAATGGAATGCTGCATGCTATCCTCTGCAGACTCGTCATAATTCAAGCCCTTAAAAAGAACTGCGTCAAAGAAAAATACGTAAAACATGACATTCAACAAGCACCTGGATTTCTGCTAACCTTAAAATTGAAAAGATACCTACTCGCACAGTTGCTCGTGATTGCCAGTTTTTATATCATGCAACACCCTTAATCAGACGGTTGAGCACCGATGGAAGCCACGAGGGATGAAGTCGAAAGAGTCTTCAGCCGAAGGCACAAGCTGAGATAGACGGGAACTAACACCTCGTTAGCTCTGGAGAACGTCCTAAAAACCGAGGCCTCAACGCCGTCATTTCGTTCAAGTAACCATAAAGTGACCGAGTACAATTATGTTTTCCGCCTTAAGAATGAGGCCCATAGTCACGTTATCAACATAAGTTTTATAAAGAAGTGCTCAACCCTAATCATTGCATCCGAGCATGGTGTTCCACACGATGCAATGTATGTACTCTTTCATTAGACAGGAAACATAAAACTTTGATTAAAAAATAATCACAGCTTTTCCCTGACTTCAACTTCAGGCGAATTGATAATTAAAAGATATTTTCGTTGAAAATGCAGAGGTCATTCCAATTACCATCCAAAACTCCATCCCAAATATTTACACCTTTCCTAAAATATATTAAATCCCTAGCTTTTTTCATTCCGACTGATTTCAAAGTATAATCAGTTGTCGTCTAGTTCTTAATAAATCTTGATTAATCAATAATAATATATTCATATTTATAATTAATATTAAAATTTTGCCTTGGACTAAAACAATAATAAAAATATTTAAATACATTAAAAGTCACTTGCGCTGCGTTATGATACCATATCAAGTATTTCTTCGGCAAATTCCAATTTGCTGAATATTTTATTTAATTTTTATGTCATACGGACAAATAATTAACTTGAAATCCATTTTGGGTCACCGAAAATACTATAATGTACCAACAATTGTTACCCAAATATTGAGTGCTACGAGCAGTGAATAAAATGGTTAATTTATTTTAGATTAAACGTCATCAGACAGGTTAATATTTAGATAAAATGTTATTCTATCCAGCGTAAACTATAGTGTCTGAAAAGGTTATGCTAAAAATGTAAACCTTTAAAACCTCGTTTGTGATTTATGAATTCCCTTTCCTTATTGAACAAAACAATTATCCAAGCAGGAGTCAATTCATAAAAATGAAAGTTGAAGTCTTGAAGCTTGTAAATTCTCCATGGACTGCGTATTACGTGCTGTTACCATACAGGAATGGATCGGTTGCATGAAGATCGGTTGGAGTTAAATGAAAAACCTAGTTCGCTTGGAGATAGAAATGCATCTTTTGCAGTTATAACGGATGGCTGCAAATAAATAAGACTTCTGAAAAGGATAATAAATGCTGACATCTGAAGTTACATTCTGCCAGGTTGAAAAAATAAAAGAGGCAAACTTGGAATAATAATAATAAAATCTCACCATGAATTTTCCAAGTGATAAGGGAAATCAAACCAAGGGTAACATAAATTACCCCAAACATTTGAGCTTCGGGTGATAGTGGCGATATTCAAGAATGTTACCTAATAACCACATTTTCCAAAGTTTTCTGATTTTGTATTTACGTATTTCATTCTGTAATCTGCAATTTGAAATAAGAAATTTCAAACTGTTTTACCTGTGAATCCTTTTGCAGTAATTAAACGAGTTTAAATCACAATTGTTTGTGCTCTGTGTTCCCCTTACCCCTTCCTGCTATTAAAACATTTACATCCCAAAATTACCGTCACCATTTCCGTAAAAATAAAATGACCACAGCAAAATATAACAGTAGTACACGATTCGAAAAAGAATTAAACATGTAAAATACACCAATAAGTGCGAGTGCATATGAATGAGTGTGAGGCATCATCTGAATCGTTCCTGCTGGAGATAGATTTAATCGATAGATACTATTAGAAGCCCATGGATGCAATACCATACATTCTTAATTCTCAACTGAAGCGGATGCGTTCGTTCTAACTCACTATTTGGAGTCGAATTTTTAGTCCATTTAGCAAAAATTAATTAAAGCGTAATAAAATCATCGTGCAACCTCAAGCGATTCAATTGAATTATTTGCTATGAAGCGTCCATCTTTAATTGGCATCAAGGTCATTAACCTCAGTAAACGATTGGTAAAAAAGTCATCATGAATAATTAATTATTGGTATTATGAATAATTAATCTTAATCTGCTTTTCCAAGTGTCGATAATACTACATTCATAAAGATTTTGTTGGGATTCCAGGCAGTTAAAATGTACGAGAGCATGTAGATCTTCGAGAATTTGTTTTTTAACAGCAGTGGGTCCGAGTTCATATTAAATTGGGAAAAACCGTCCTAACAAACGAAATAATTAACCCGGGCACCAATGAAAGGAACTTTACAGTCTACACGATCCAGTTGAAAATTGGTCTTTGTTTTCTCTTTCTCTAAAATACAAAGTTCACCCAATGGCCTTTGTTCCAAGGAGCCGATTAAAAGGTATAGTAGCAATAGGAGATCAATACGCACCAACAACTCGTACGTGAAAATCGAGGAATATCTTGATAAAATAAACCTTTTCAAGCCACCCTTGGTGGCATCTCGGAATTGGTGAAAATAATAAAATTTCGGTGCACATTTAATGAACTAAACATTGAAGCCGATCGTTTTGTAGAAATTAACGTGTTAATGGAATTTAAAAAGTAAATGTTTTTGCATGTGAAATTTCCTTGATGCTAAAGAAACTTCCCGGTTGAACCAGGCCAATATCTCCCAACATCCTCAACGCCGTCGTCGCCTTCAGTCCTCTGGCGAGAATCGGTAGCTAATAGCATACTGAAAAGTCCTCAGTGCGTGCCTCTTCCTCTCATTGTCTCTCCTCTCTACCTCCTGTCACGCTTGCCCTAAATCTAGACGAAGTGCAAAGAAAAAAATGAGACGGCAGTGCCTCTCCCACTTCTCAGTAAGTCTTCTCACGACGGCAACTATCCGTCTCAGGTCAATGGAAAGAAAGAAAAGCAACCCTCCCTCGTCAGCGGAATGGAACAAAGACCCGACGACAGTGGTTCGATTGTTCCTCGGGACGGGATCTGGAGAGGAGGAGACGAAAACTCATTTCTCCCGTTATACTCGCGTCGGCTTCCGCACGCGGCAGCCAGGATGACCGACTGCTTAAGCCATGTAAAGCCCACTGCATTAGTCGTCCGTCCTTGAGAGACGTGTCACGGCTGGAAATTCATACACCGTGACAGTTGAAATTAACCTCTCCTTCCGCTGACGAGGAATCTTTACATAAGCCTTGTTCCGAAGAATAAGGGCGTGCGAGTACGAGAACTGGATTGCTTGAATACTCTAAACATCCCGTGGATGGAAAACTACATCAAAAGGAAATGTAATATGTGAACATTTTTAAGGCAGCTTAGGGGGACGAGTATGAATGATTATTAAGTTTTAGTAATGCCTGTAGAGTCAGGATCTCGGATTCATTATCCAGTGACGGAACATTTCTCAATGTTTCTAAGCGCACAAGACCCAAAAAAATATCAGTTAAGGTACTCGGGGCTTAGCAGAAGTTAAAACAGTGGAGCCTAATGCCATTCTCTCAGAGCAAGTTGGTTCCGATTGTGGGGTTTTCTACATCGTTCTTTCCTAGCTTCAATATTGGCGAAAATCTTTCTCATTGAAGAAGTATTAACTGTTTTTTTATCTGTTTCAATGAAAGCTGAGATTAAAATGTATAGTAAACCATGATAAATCCATTATGCAGCGATACAGCATGCAATCATGCGAAAATGCGTCTCTTTCTTTCTTCATCTTGCACAAAATGGTGTATACTGCTGAAGAAGGGGTTTTATGATATCTTCCGCGGTACCAGACGAAGTAAAAATATTCGAAGAAAGAAATCGAAGTCGATAAAGAGCATACGTTTCTCTTCATTCCGTCCAGATATCGAGAAATTCTGCCTTTGGCGCGCAAAGACATTTTTGAAAACGATGCAGTTGCCACTTTCCGGTCTCGTTAATTTTTTTCTCCGATTACGAATGCCCCCTAAAAAATGAAATGAAGCGAATTTATGTAGAATATACGTTTGGCGGCCTCGAAAAGTTTGTGGGGCAGCCGGCATCCGGCCAAAAATCTTAAACATCCCCTAAAACCTCTCGGTGCCCCTCGCGAGCGGGACCACAATTTCCTCGGATTTCCCGCCTCCTCCGCTGAGCCGTTACGTAAATTGGTGAATTTGCGCGCGAGCTCAAAATAGAGGCTCGAGAAGAAGACTGAAGGGGAAGGGGTGCCCATACGCGCCCTCCTTTAAAAGTAATGACAAGGGCGGGTTCCAGGGGACCCCAAAGACGCCGGCCTGCCCTTCATAAGCGGCGGGCCAACCACTCAGGCTGCCTCTTGGGAGCCATCAATTCCGTTTGCTTTTTTTTCCTTGCACTTCTTTTTGACCGAGAGTTTCCGTAAATTATGGCCGTAAAAATCCGTGGCGCCTGCTCTCTTCGCAGCCATACAGGTATGTAGAGCCTACCGGCGGCCGCGCGCGAAGTGGGGGGAGGGGTGTGCCCATTTTTCGTGACCCTTCGAGAGATTATGAACACCACAAGGGGAAACTACTACTACAACCTCGGCCGCTGCAAAACACGATGGCAGGGATGCAGACCGTTTAGATATATGTACCTACCGACCACAATTATCGACAAATGATCCTTTTTTTTATATCTTTTCGACCGATTGTTGGGAGGACGTAAACGCTCATTCAGCAGCGTAAATACATGTTTAGTGACGGATATTTTCACGTTGAAATTCTGCGGGAAATCAAAACTCGACCAAAACGTCTCGGAATTTTTTCTTCCACCCTACCGCGCTTCTTAAGGTAAAAAAGTCAAATGCCGTAAATGGTTCCATATTAAAGATGAATCTTCAAAAAAATTCCTGGTGCCTTTTAATTAGATACGTGGAATCAAAGAAATTTTAAGATGAAGTGGCGCGTTAGCTTTCATGGTCTCCCCTGCCGGGTTCCTGGGTTCATTAACAGGGGTGCAAGATATTCCACTGACATATCAGTATCAAAACTAAATGAACTGCACTAAAAATAGCGCAATGGACAAAATTCCCCATTTTGTAGAAAGATTGTTTTTTACCCTTTCTCCTTAAAGGAAATTCTATATTTCTCTAATTCCCCGCCATTAGTAAATGAGGCCAAGAGTATTGGTAGTTGGCAACCCACGAAAAAATATAATAAATACGGACGATAACACAGTCCGATTCTAGAAAAGTAACATTGTCGTTAATGGATCGTTTACTATAATTTACCAATGCCATCAAAAAGAAGATGTGAGATACTACCTCAGGGCATTTTGCTTGGCACTCGCTTGCTTATCAGACTAACTCGAAAATACTAAAAAACATTCAACGTTGATAATAATCCCGTTCCTTTTCGTTCGTAATTAATTTAATTAGGCAATGTTATAGCATGAGTAGACTGGAATTCCCACTTAAACAGGGTAACCAAGTCCGAGACTGCAATATTACTTTCGCTGCTGTATCTCATATGGAAATGTTTTTAGAAGTAAACTATGTGTGAAATTCCAAGGAACTGCGGGAGATGCCGCAACAGTAACTTTTAACGGATTCATCCGCTAATATGCATTTCAACGCACCAATTTCAGAGTGTAAAAATTCCGGTCAAGGCGAATGATTTTTACAATATGAAAATGTTGCTTAAATGTAAAATGCATAATAAAGAAATGCTATAAAATAATGAAATTACATAAGGTCTCAAAGGAATTAAAATCAGATCAAAGTATTAAGTGCAGATTAACACATGCGGAATAAGCAAATTCTTGCTTATAGGTTAGCTATATGCTCTTGGTCATAGGTTAGCTATTTTTTCATTCCAGTCACGCAGAAAGTCATTTACGCTCCTTTGTAAGTGCAGCGTAATTTAAAGAAACCATATTTTAATTTCTAAGAATTCCGTGAACATTGTAATTCCCGAAGCAGCCACCATCTCAAACTTGTCTGGAAGTATCCACCAAATCAGACACCCATGAGTCTTGAGTCCCAGAAAACCCGTGGACGCTCAGACTTCATTGAGGGACCACTTCCGGTGGTCAAGTCTGCCCTCAAGTGGAGAGGGAGGGCAGACAGGCTCCTTTGACCTGCGGACCCAGACAACCGCCCAGCGGCAAGGAAGTAAGGGGGCGCCGATGCCCCCCTTCTTCGAGGCGGAATATAAGGAGAGGCCATTGTTCCCGCGAAACAAGTGCTCGCCACGCCTACACTCCATGTCTTCCCGTCTGGGACCGTTTACCTCTCCCGAAAATCTTCAGTTCCCCTCTCCACGCCCTCTTCTACTCCTCTGGGAGATATCCACTTCTTCCAATCTCCTCTCCCATTTCCTCTATCCCCACGTCCACACTCTCCACCTCGCAGGTCACGCCTCACCCACAATTCTGCTCCTTCTTTTCCGACATTCAAAACAGTCATCCTCAACCGAATCGTGCAGAAACCAATCCTTTATTTCTGCTACGAATGCTTATCGATTTGGAGTTGAAGGGTCATAGCTATTCTATTGGCTAGTGTTTGGGTAAAGCAAACGAGCGGTGTTAAACTTTTATCTATCTCTAAATGGCAGCCCTGCAAATTTCTACCAAAGTTGGGTGGGGGACATATATTTTTCCTAGGAGAGGAAAAAATGGATGTTCGTTTAATTGGCGTTTAGTATAAAATAATGAATTATAATTGCATCGTTTCTGCGACTTATTAATTTCTCTAATATTTTCTTCACAGACGGATACATCCAAGTAAAAATGTGTGAAAATCAGGGGGTTTCAAGTAAATCACCAGTATTCAATATTTCATATCCATATGCATGGCAGTTTACTGAAGACTTTTTCTGAAAGAAACGTGGAAGAAAAAATACAGAAGGCCAAAGACAAAATGCCAGAAGGAATTAATGGAAAATATGAGGGCAAAGAACTATAAGGAATGAAGAGATTGACAGAGAAAAGGATATCTTAAAGAGAACTGCTACAAACCAATCCTCGAATCAATTACCCGTACTGATGATTATGAGTAAATTTATGCATTGGTATTGGCTTACCTCCTTCGTCTTATATTTCCAGCTTAGCGGAATCTATTTATGTTTGGGCGTACTAATTTCAATAAATCTAGCCGCTCGGCAGAATGTTTTGGATACATCTCTCCAATCACTATTTACCTATCCGTTTACCACTATCGGTCTTCGTACACTCATGACTCTTCACCGTAGAGTCATGAGAGCTTAGTATTTCATTCACTTTTCCTTACAACACTGATCTCCACCAAGATGAGAATATACCACCAATCCAATGTTTTATTAATAAATCCCTTTGTCTAAGGATGCGGCGAAGAAGCTTGCACGCGTACCCTTGAGGACCTTCCGGAATTCGCCTAACAGGGAGCCTTCGACTCGTGGAAAAGCCTCTGGCAAAAGTGTGTCGACACTAAAGGGTTGTACTTCGAAGAATTTTGAGTCACAAAGCAATATCTGAAAAAATCTATTTTACAAAAAATTTCCCGATACTTTTTATACAAATCTTGAATTTATCTGAGTTTTTTTTAAGTACAAGTTTAATAATCTTGAGGTATATTTTCATTAACAGTCTGATGAACTGAAATGATTAACTGATCTGATTTACTATCCTCGAGACGGTTTCTGAAAAAATGTGGCCAATCGATTAATTTATTAGGAAAAAGAAGGCAACAACTGATACCTTTCACAGGGATGTGGGATGTTCTACAAAGAGAGTACATCAGCATTTTCTTGCTCAGTAAAAATTTGCACGTAAGTATTAAGTGCTACTTTGGATGATTTTGGGAGCAACTCTAAGACATTTCTAAGATTTTCCATTCGGCACAATCAAATATTTCACGAATAATATATTTGTATTCTGTTTTGCGTCCATCATATTTTCTTGGGAATGATAATTGAGGTGGTTTCCCGTTGCCTTCCTCAATAGTGTTTTTAACGTGACACCATCACTTAATGGCCGCCCCACTGGGGTCAGACGCCATTGCAGCCGCCTCACTGAGGAACAGACGCTGCGTGGACTACCTTTCGTCTGGCTCCTAACCTTCGACCTATCTGGCATGGGTGACCCTTCCAGGAGTAATTATTATTACTCCCGCCAGCACAGCTCTAGGGGTCATCGGAACACACAAGCCCTTCCACCACGACAAGGTTGTAGTCCATGGGAGGGAGGGTCCAAAGTCGGAGGGGAATTCGTAAAATCGGTTAGGTTTGCTGATGACCAAGCATTAGTTGCTCAGTCAGCCAAGGGGTTGCAAGCATTGTTGAGTGAATTGGAGGTTCAGTGCGATAAATATGGGATGAGAATAAATATTAATAAAACAAAGGTTATGCGATTTTCCAGGAAGAAAAAGGCTAAGCTAAATATTAAAATAGGCGGGGAAAAAATAGAGCAGGTAGAACAGTTTACATATCTCGGAAGTGTTTTGGACCAACACGGTCAAAGTGGTAGGGACGTAAGGAGAAGAATTGCGCTAGGCAAGGAGGCTTTCTCAATGAGGAGGGAGTTGATGACGGGGACGTTGAGTAGGGATGTTAAGACAAGACTCGTAAAAACTCTGATATGGAGCGTAGCTATGTACGGCGCGGAAACGTGGTCGCTGAAGCAGGAGGATAGACGTAGATTGGAGGCTTTTGAAATGTGGGTGTGGAGAAGAATGGAAAAGGTGAAATGGACCGAAAGGAAAACAAATGAGGAAGTACTACAAATGGTGGGGGAGGAGAGGGGTTTGTTGAGAGAAATCCTATGGAGGCAGGAAAAATGGATGAAGGGCGTATTGAGCGGTAGTGGAATGTTGAAGAGGGTAATAGAGGGAAGAATGTTGGGCAAGCGAGGTAAGGGTAGGAACAGGATAGGGATGTTGGACGAGATGAAGGGAGGAAAGAAGTACACCGAGATGAAGAGGGACCTGATATAGATTAGTTTGCTAGGTGGGGAGTCACAAAATGTTTATTTGATAGTTGGGTCCATCCAAAAACCTACCTTAACCGGTAGATTACCTAAAAAAAATATTTGTATTCAGAATGCATTTATGAATTCAGTTGCCTAATGCATTTCCCAATGCACCCCACTCAGGACTCTCAAACTTGCATTGTACCTGATGATGATGCGGATGAGATGATCATGAGATGTTGAAATGAAAAGATCATGAGATGACCTTTTAAACGCGTTGAGTTGAATACTCGTATAACCCTGTGCAAATTACAATGTGGTAAATTTCCACATCAGAGCCCGCCAATATCATTTATAATTTCCTCATTTTTTCTGTTGCGAATTCAAGTTCGAATCAACTTAAGGGAAGTTAGAATCTACAAACTATTATTACTGTTTTTATATTTTAAAGAGAATTTTTATATTTTATATTTACAGACTGGTTTATTATACCCATTCGAGTGATGAAATACATGTACATACTCATATAGTAACGAATTCCTTAGTCTGCCATGTCTTAGTTTTCTCTTCCATTAATCTTTTTGTGGCACACAGAGTACATTCTCATTTCTTCGCTATATATTACAGCAAATGAGACGCAGTTTAAACTAAATTTAATTCCTCTAAATACTCCATCACGTCCTATTTGATCGGCGAGAACTGAAAACAGGGCGAAAAGCTATACTGCCCTTAATGTACTTCGTCCACTCACCCTTGGCATGGTGACAGTTAATCACTAAACCATGGGCATTAGAATTTGCTTCACCATGTGATATTTTGTATATTAGATATTTAGGAGAATTTTGTTTTGTTTTTGAGAATTGTTGTGTGGTCGTTTTCCTTAAGGTATGGCCAAAAATTCCCAAACACTAGGCTAATCACTAAAGGAGTGATGAAGACTACATCTACTAGTGAGCATAGTTAAATCAACAATACGTCCATGTTATCAATTTTTATCAAGGTAAAGTAATGGGGCGTGCAGTCCAGTGGATAGCGCGCAGAACTACTAACCGGAGGCCCTGGTTCGAGTCCAGGTACATGGGAAATACTCGGGGCAATTTTATCCTCACCCAAGCTGTGTGATAATTTGGTAACCGACTCTTCCTGGGAAACCATAGACTGCACAAAGAAAGAAACTAACCTCCCTACCCTGATGCATGAATTTCGCCGTTGGTATTGGTATTGACTGGGGTTTACCCTCACCAATCAATTCAATCTTCGGGTAGATTATTGAAATTGCGCTGATTTTCATACAGTAATACGATGTAACAGACAATAGATCAGAGAATTATAGCTTCCCGATGGCAGTACTTAGTACTTTGCTGTGATATACCTTTAAAGTAACTGTTTACAACAGTTTAAAATTATTTCGTTTTGTTCCAAATATTTCGTTTAAGTATACTTCATGGTACAGGATCGCTTTGTACTCTTTCTGAAGTGCCAGGTCATCAAGGTTATGTTCTCTATACCTTTTTGTCATGGGCATCCATTTCTTGTTCTCATGACCGGCACTGCAGTAATGCTGGGGAAGTTCCACGGGCTCCAACATGCACTTGGCTAAGTCATTATTGTCACTCGAGTCACTCCTTTGAAATCGCACCCAGCCTTCAAGAAATGTAACAGAAAGGACAAAGATCAGCCTATGGTCATCAAAACATCAGGTAAGCGGTTCAGGACGTGCGAAATAAAAAAATACTATCTCCTCGCATTAAGCATCGACGTCGAATTTTTATTGGCCGGCTGCCAAAATTCAGAAATTCTTTGCACCACGAGCGGGAATGAGCTTTTAACAAGCACGCTGGACACATAATGAGGACGGTTAAGTGACTCTAAAAGATTGGAACACACTAGATTTTTTTCTTCCTCACCGCTCCGTTGTGAGAAGAATGACTTCGGTTCACTCCAGTAGACGAAACGCTTCATAAACAGGAGCGTCCACCTACGTCCCCCCTTCAAAAGATGCGCTCGCAGCAACTGCGGGACTGAAGGAGAAGAATTGAAGAATGAAAAAAAAACTTCGTCTTAGGAGCCTGACGCACGAAGAGAGAAGCAGAACGCATCAACAATGCACCCGGGAGAAGTCGGGGGAGGAAAGGAGTCATTCACACCTTTTTCGACCCTTTTCCCAGGGAGTGGACCACCTTTTTGAGGGGTTTTAAGTGGGGTAAATGCAGGAGTTAAAACTCCATTAAACCGGAATTTTTCTTATTTTGCGAGCGAACGGAGCGCGAGGCTTCGTTGCATTTGCTAGAGCCACCGAGGCGGAAGGTGAAGAAGGCGGAGGGGGCGGGGAGTGTGGGAAGGAGGAGGTAGGGGCGCGACAGATGGACGGCAGGTCGAGTCATCGTCCCGCGGTGCCGAAAAGAATCACGGGAGCGCGCGAGAGAAGGAGATGGGAACCACAATGAATGACTTTTGAGAAGTAATGGACGGGGAGGGGTGAGCGGGAAGGGGGGGGGCGGAGGAGAAGGGAGCATCCAAGTGCAAGGCGGGGATGCATTGGGGTGAAGCGCGGCGTTGAATGTGCGAGGGGTACGCGCGCGCATAAAGGAAGCCGGGTAAATTTTTCCTCGCCTTGAAAGAGAGGATAAATGGACTCTCAGCAAAGATTTGAACGCGTATGCTATGCATAAATCCCCCTCTTTTGGGACGATTTAGTGAGTGAATGATTCCCACTTAGCGTGTTATCTCCGACAACAGTTTTCCTCCGTCGTTCGTAGAACTCCTCCGAAGAAATAAATGTTTTCTTTTCTTTCAACCCAAAACTCTGCCTCCTTCGGCATGGTTGAGGCATGCTCAATGGTTTACGATGAGATTTATAAAATTTTCCGCTGTTACTCTAGTCAAAAGACAAAATTCTACCAATCTTACCAAGAAAAAGTGGTCAGTCATAGATGTATGTTAAACAGTAATCCCTAATGCAATTGAAAAAATGAACTCCCGGTTTTATTCCCACGAGGAATTCCTTCTGGTTTTCATTCTTTTTATGCATGTAACATTTGTTTTGAACTTTTATTTGATATTTTAGTTCCCTGCAAACCACCGCTAGATTGTGTGGTAGGGGGTGAACACACACCAAACTAATTATGACCCGAATGTGATCCTACCGCGATCGGACAATGTTATTCTGAATCCTTGTTTTTGACATCTTGGCGTGTCATAATGATATCTTAAATCTATCTGTTCAACACTTAATCTCTCTATTTCTATTAGCATGATCTCTTTTACCGTATGCGATGGGCGTAGTAATACATTTTCAACATCACTGCTAAAGAGACCTTCCAATTTATGCAAGAGTTTCAATCAGAAATTTAACATTCGCTCTGTTATTGATTCCTAGCCTAGCTCTTCTACTATTTTGGATACGCTATTAAGTTTATCATTCCAACGTTTTACTAATCTAGCTCCTCTACACTGGACATAATTCAATTCAGCAATCAATCCAACTTCGTCAGGATCGTATATACTAGCAACTAGTAGCGTACATACTACTAAATGAGGCCTAACTGGCGATAGATAACATTTCTCTTTGATCTTCCACCAAATTTACCCAGTGCCCTTCTCACAAACCCTAATTTTTGGTTAGCTTGTCAAAATACGAGTATTCCTCGCATGTGTTTCACTCAAGAGAGATCGTTAGTGAGGGTAACGTCTAGGTATTTCATTGAGTCTACACATTCCATTTCGGTGTTCCCAATGCAGCAGGCGTTCGGATGGGAATTGCTCTTTTTCCAGAAATTTATCGACACGCACTTTATTAAGTTTAGTCCTAATTGCCAAGTGTCGCACCAGTGTTGTATAGCATTAGGATCATCTAACAAAGCTGCTGGGTTCTCCGGATCACGAATATCACAGTAAACCACTGCTTCGTCGCCAAATAAACGTATCTTACTAGTGACTACGGAGTCAACCTCGTCAACGTAAAGTAGAAATAAATAAGGTCCGATAACACTTCCCTGGGGAACACCTGAAGTAACTTCTACCGTATTTGATCTAACCCCATCTGTGACTACTCTTTGTACCCGACCATTCAAAAAGGTTTTGATCGAGCCCAAGATATTTTTATCTATGCTATAAACTTCTACCTCTGTGAGTAGTTTACCATGAGATACTTTGTCGAAGTTTTTCTTAAAATTAAAAAAAAATTCAGGGGTGACTATTGAAACCACTTGTGTGCCCAATGAAAGGCGATATTATGTATTTTTAATTTTACGCATATTTCTATAGCTACCAAAAATATTTGCTTGGATTAAAATATAGAATGGATGAAAGGAATAAAAGGTTTCATGGATTTTGGCTTCTTCGATGGCTTTGATATACCTTATTGGACAATTTTAAACGCATCTCCCAAACATAAATTATACAAATATGAGCACTGCAATGAATATTTAAGAGAGATTTCACACAGAAGAGGCCGCACTGAAAAATCAGTTAACTCCAGTTTTATAATCATATTTACATTAATTTAGGCTATGCAATTTACTGAATTCTAATAAATTTCATCAATACGGGAACAATTCAAATTTCATCAGTGCAAATTTCTAAATAACCTCGCTTATTTCATTAGCTTGAGGAGAGCTAGTGTACCTCATTAAGGTGCCAATGGACTCAAGAACCAATAACTTCACTATGGTAAGTTAAAAAAAACTGTTGTCTCCCATCCAAGAAATCTTTTACTCCGGCAGGATACTCTATTAATGCATTTTAAGAGATAAAATTATTTTTTTCGGGCATTGTCTCAAGAATGGTGACATTGCTGTTCCTGCCTCTCCCACTGAATATATCATGCATCCATGTGATTTCGTACTTAGACACATTCGCAACCTCATCAGAGGTTTAGGGAAAAGAAGTTCCAAATTTAATAAAAATGATATGGAAATATTCTTGTTATATAAGAACGGTATTTTATACTACTTCTTGCAAATAGACAAACACCAATCGTTGTGGAGCTTGAACCCCAAAAATTGCATTTTTATTCAAGCTATTATTACCTAGATGTAGCTAATCTGTAGTTAGCTGAAAAATCCATCAACCTTTCCGGAAATAATTTACAATCATTTAAAAGAACAATGGCCAACATAACACATGCAGAAAATTTGAACAGGTTTGTCATTAGAATTTATGGTTTCAAGTTGAATTATTAACATTCACTTGTAGTAATCGAAACTGACCATCAAGTAAAGCGATATGAAATGCCCTATGTCCTACGTTAGATTGACGGGGCATGATTCTCCATATTTTTAAGCCACCAGATTATCGTGAGGCAGCTAATGTTAGAATAACAACATTGACGAAGAAAAAGGTTATACAAGATTTATTAGGTGTTTCCCGGTTCCTTAATAATGCTACATATGATACAGGCTATAATCGCACTCAGGAAAAACCACAAACAAAATCATTTATCAATCAATACACCCAATAAAACTTTCTCTAACTTTTAAATTACCAACCAATCTACTGGATTTAGTTTCTACCGTTAAAAGTCAAGACTAAACTTGGGTTCTCCTTAATTTTCTCAACGGATTTAATCCATTAGTAGATCTTCAAAATTTTACCAAAATAGTTATTTTATTATTAACTGCTTCACTCCTTGAGTTACATCTACCTTGTGGTACAATCATTTATCCAGCCTTATTCACTCGTTATGAAGGGAACGAAAATAATAGAAATGATCCACGGTAAAGGTTGTATGAAGAACGAATTCCATTTTCGTGATTCGACACTGTACACGTTTATACCAGTCGGGGGAAAAACGCTGGAGGTTAAGCAGGGCAGCAAGAAAAGCAAGTGCCTAGGCGGCGGTTGAGGCGGGCGGAGGGGGGATACTCCGCCGACGCGACGGCAGGCACACACCTGAGAACGGAATGAGGTGGGCTCAAGGCACCTCACGAAGCACGCTCCCCTCCCGCCGTCCCTTCCCACCATTTACCCCTCGAACGCGAAAATCTCTTCCCAGCTGAGAAAAGGATTTGCGCACCCGAGAAAGATGAAGGGCCCTTCCCTCTCCCCCTATGGGGAAGGCGCAAGGGGTGGGAGGGAAGGAGCGGGTGGGACGGTACTCCTCCCCATCATGTCGCAAAAACGTCCCCCCTCACACTCCTGCACCCCTCTCCCCCACGCGACCTCCCCGTCCCCTACCTCCCCCCGAAAACCATGGAAACCGCCTCGACCGCCCGCGTCCTCCCCACTCCTCCATCCTTGGCGAAAACGAAGAAAATGTCCAACGCTTCCCCTCCCCACCTCCTCCCACCTTCCTTAAGCCACCTTATTTTACACGCGTGACTTACGCGCGTCTCCCAGATTTTTGTCCCTTGTCCCTTTTTCGGAGGAAGTAAGTGTGTCCACGGACGCGGAAGCGAGGCGGAATGGAAAGAAGAGTCCGCCTTGAGAAACTCTCCTTCCAGCCCCTCTCAAATCCCCAAGTAACACCACCTTCTCCTCCCTCTCCATAGCAGCCCTGCTAAGGACATCCTTCGAAGAAAAAAACTACCCAGAAACGAATCTTCTCCCTACCCCCTCACCTCCTCCACCCACTCATCCACGCATCACGCAGGCCAAAGACACGTCGAGTCTCGTTCGCTGCCCATTCCGCCCATGATGGCGCGGCGGGGCGACGTCCGCCGCTAAGCAGGGTGAACCATCGTCTCCCTCCCCCCGCTCTCTCTTTCTCTCTCTCTTCGCGTGCAAGTGGAAGGGTACCGCACGGAAGGTGTAGATCGCGGCACGAGCCAGAATAAAAAGGGTCGCCTTCGAAATTCCACGGGGCGATGGAGTCTCTTTATATTTCCAGTGACTCTCAGGCTTTCTATTGTTATTGGGTTTCATTTACAAAAGTTTTAATTAAAATAAATAACTTTGGCTACTATTCCAACGATTTACTGCTACTGAATATTATACATACAAGTACTATGTGTTGCATGAAGTATCTTTCAATGAATGTTAAAATGAAAACATAAAAACCTTCAAGTAAAACAAAAAATGTAGTCATCCAAGATTTGTAAACGTTCTGATAATTAATAAAATAGAGCAATCGTTAGTTACAGAATTGCATAATGATCATTATAAACCATAAACACAATAATCAACCCGACCTATTGTTTTGTTAGGTGTTGTTAGAGCGCAGCCAATACTAAACTCAACGGCGTGTGATATTCACTCATCAGGGTTGTGGGGTCAGTTCATTTATTTTGCCGCTTAGGGTTTCCCAGGAAATTCTGATGCCCGAAAAATCACCTAGCTTGGGTGAAGCTAAGGGTGCCTAGAGAAGTTCCCGGGAACAAACCCGGCTCAGTGGTTCAATGTTCTGTCCCTGGACTGCTACATCTCCAAATTATAATTACATATAATAATCTTATAAAATACAAAATTATTACGTTTTATGCACCAAAGATGCTATTAGTCACCTCTAAAACTAAATCACGGCAGTCCCAAATTAATAAAAAATAAGAAATTATGATAAATATACATAAATAAAGTAAAGATTTAGTGAAAAAAAACTCAGGAAATTAAAAAATATATAGCCGTTGTAAGGAATATACTATGCATGCCATGATATGCATGCGAATATGAATTTGCTGTCAACTTTGTAAAAAATCATTAGGTTTTTCATTCAGTCAGTATTCAGTTAATTAGAACTACAACTATAACCATAAGAGCAATGTTTTGCTTTTTGTGATAAAATCAAGCAAGTATATTCAAATATACGCATTCTATTCACCTGTTAACTCCTCATTCGTCGTCCAACTGCTTGGCACATTTACTTCTGAAAACCGCCCAAAAAAAATACACTCTTCTATCTGCTGTATGTAATTTATACCTTCCTGCTTTAGTATCTAACTTAGTCCTCTTACTTACATCATTACTTCAGTTCTCTCATAAATAATCTTTGTCCGTTTCTCCTGCTCAAAAGAATCATGATAAAGCTATGGCACGGAGCAGATTTGACTTCTAACAGTTTTTCACGGAGGGTACACGATTGGCTACGATGAAGAATATAACTTCAAGAGAAAGATACTCCTGTCACTATTTTCTATGGAAAAATTAATGTTGGGCATTTGTCATTACCTAGCCTTGCTTCATTTCATCCTATCTTTAAAAGTGCGCCTTCGTGGAAGATAAAGTTGCAATCAAGTTTCCTTAGGATAAAAATCTATTCTCTAAATCTTAGCAAAAAATCATTGAATGGTATATCTATCGTAACACAGAATGAAGTAGTCAATGTTAAGAACAAGGAAACCTTTTTGCTAGTATTTTCTCATTTGTTTTTATATCTTGAAGGAAATCTAGTTCTCAAAAAGTGTGTAAAATACGCGTAAGATACCTCTAAGCTAATGACTGCTGACCTCAAAGATTGATTCGTTGAGGGTGCAGGGCATTTCGATAGGATAATTCCCAAGACACCTCTGATGACCGATACAGAGGGCAATATTTTCTATCTGATGGTACCAAAATTGTTAAAAAAAAAGGAAAACAAGAAAATTATGGCGTTTTAATCTCAGGAGGAAAGTCGTTTTACGGATTTTCTCCAACAGATCCATTCATCATCGCCGACTTTTTCGACTGTTTTCGACAAAATACAATCTTTATTACGATCCGTATGAGGAGTATTTTAAAGGGTTGAAAGAGTTTTAAAAAGTATCAAGCACCTATTCGCATTAACATTACGTCTATCTTAATGTGTAGGTTGAATTTCAATGCAATACAAATTAGGGTTGCGAAACGGTGTCGACACAAACTGGTGAACATGGAGTCTAGGTCGATGGCGCAGGACTCCGTACCTTCACCAGTTTATTCGATTAAACGACTTATGTGGTCAGCCATTCGTATCCTCAATAAGTCTTCGGTGGCTTCTTCCACCAGCAGTTTGTGGTCGTTCCATAAAATTTCCAAGAAAAAATGGAAGCACACCCGTGTTTATCGGAAAATAAATTCTTAAAAATTTTCTTTTTGAATTACGCGTCTCTTTGAAGTCCACGGAAAAAAGAAGAGTGGGGCGGTTTCGGGAAAAGTTAACGCAAATTAACTGCCTTAAAAGAGGTGGGAGGAGAGTGAGTGTGCCCTCTCCCTCGTCATTGCCCCCGCCCCAGCCCACACATGACTTGGGGGACCGCTGAGCATATTCACGGAGGCGGGCGTCAACTGCGACCAGCGCCGGTTTTCCGCATGCCTGACTCCGGACGGCAAGGCCCCTAAAAGAGGGCCGACCCACCCAAAGTCCCCCTTTTACGCGGTCACTCCCTCCCTCTCCCGTTCCCAACCACTTCCCTTCTCTCCTTCCCACTGACCCTGCACCGAGGCCGACGTTGCACCAACCCCGTCGCCCCTATCTCCCTCCCCTCTAAAACCACCGGACACCGCAGAGAATACTGTCCGACGCCAGACGCCACGTGTTGCCAATCTGTCGCAAGCATGCAAGTAATGCAATAGCAGTGGAAGAGGGTCGGTAACCCCAGGATATGGCCCCCGACGCGGCTCTCGTGCTTGCTTTAGGCGCAATGGAATTTCGGAAACGACTTATCAACGTCTGAAGATTGCGTCAGTATTGAGACGGTAGCGTAAGAGGGTTTGTATCCGAAGCTGACGCTGGTCTAGGAGATATGCATCATAAAGGGAACTCACGTAACAAGAGGGTTGAGCCGAGTGCCTGATGGTGGATAAGGCGAGGTCCATATAATAAAGGATGGTCAAGCTCAATAGCGTGGTTATTATGTAAAAGGGACTTCACATGTTGAAGAATTGCCTTTCAGCAGGAAAAAAGAAGCCTTTTACGTTTTCATAGGCATATTCCCGACATTAGGACTTAAATCCCTAAACTAATATTCATTCAGCTACTACCAAAAACTCACCTTATTTGAAAAATCCTCAACTAAGTTTCCAAAAATTTTGACTTCGGCTATTAATACAGGATTGAAATAAACGCGAAAATGCATAGAGCCAAATTTAAGAGTTCAAAAAGAAACTTTGAATCGTAAATGCTGAAAAGACGCTACTCTCAGAATGGAAAATCGTGACACCTGTTCCCTTCTGAAATATTTTTAATGTTTTTCATCCAATAAAAAAGCCTAAGTAACGTTGGATTGATAGGATAGAAGTGCACTCCCGTTCTAACTAAGCTTTACGCCGTGCGACATCGAAGGTCCAGGAAATTGAGGCCTATTCCTTATCTTGTGGCGCTACTGATTTCTCGGGAAAATGTAGTACCTGAAAAATTACATGGCTTAAGCGTAGCAACGGGAGTCGAAATCACGGGAGAACGAACCCAGGATCTGCAGCCATTAGCCAACGCTCAATCCACCTGAGTAAAACATTCCTTTCGGGCAGCATGGAATAAAAATTGAGTAGTCTTACGGATAAGACGCGTAGTTAAATATTATCCATAAAAAGGATATTTGTAGCAATATAATTAGTTTACATTTTCTCCCTTCTTATTTTCCAACTAAGTTCTAATACGTCTAAAATCCCTTTTATTTCAGATATGTAGGTGAATTAAGGAGTAGAAAGGAACATTAGTGCCTCTTTTATTTTAATTTCAAGTAATTCAACTCAACAGTAGGGTAAAATTCTATAAGTTACGAGATATTTTAACTCTTAGGGAAAAACCGCGAAAAAAATAACGTTCTAAACGCTCTCCACGCAAAGATGGGCCCGAAGCCAAAAGCTGAGGAGACAGGAAGAGGAGGCAGCATCCTCCTCATCCATTAAAATCTAATTGCGGGAGGGACCGGAGGGTCCTTCTGAGGAGTGGCGGTGAAGAGCGGCGCGGAGAGAGAGGCAAGAGTGGAGCATGCCCGGGGGATGAAGGAGCAGAGAAAAAGAGAAAGGGGGAGGGAGGGACCGGGACGATGCCTACGGTGTGGGAGGCGGCGACGTGGCCCGCCCCCCTGGGCGTGGAAGTGGTTCGAGGGGACGGAAGGAAGAAACCGGGGAAGAAAGTGGGAGGGGGGCTGGGATAGCTGATACGCCCACCTCCACTCCTTCCCTCCGGGCGAGTGAGTGAAGGGAGAAACGCGGGAGGCGGGGTGGTCTTTGGGAAGTGGTGAGAGATGGAGAAAAATGGATGGGGAGGGCCGATAGCCACGGTGACGCCGCACCCCTCCTCTCCTTCCTTCTAAGACTATGTCGCAAAAACTACAGGATTCCAAAACCTCCTTCCTTGGAGAGGAAAGCGGCCTAATTCTGTACAACTCTCAACATGCATTTAGAATATGACCAATAAAGTAGATGGACGAAAATTGAAAATTAGAAATCTATGTAGAACCAAAGATTAAAGATAACGTACGATAAATTTGTGTGGAAAAATACTGAGTAAATTTCAAGAGAAAACATCGATGTTTTCAGTATTAATCCTACTCTCTAACACCATACTATAGAATTCACAAAACTTCGCAGGCAACTCCTGAGTGTTTTATCCAGGGTCAATCTCGTTCTTCTTGAGTTAATAATATTGTCTCTAATAATTTTTTCTTGTAGTCATTTATAGATTAGAAGTATCATCATGCCTGGACGATAAGATGACCCCTTCTTACTTTCCGGTTCTGCAAGACCTGTCTTGGGAGTCTGCAGTCTGTCTTGTAGAGGTCTATCGTATAGGTGATTGTGATTTATTTTTATTTCCTCCTTTTAAAGGTACAAAAGAACAGTTACTGTGGGAGTAATTTCCCCCACACTAATTTCATTCACCCATAGTAATTTCCCACGTGTTCCCTTGTTGGGAAACAAATATTCCGGTGGAATGGATTTTCACGTCTTTTGTGGGTGCTTAATGAATGTTTTTTCCCATTTCTTAAACCTTTAACCACCATTCCTCTCCGTTATACCTTAACCATCCCACTTGGTGCTTGCACTCCTGCCACACATATTTTTGGTGTATCGCAGGGTATTTTTGTACATGTAAATAAGATAAAGACTATATAAGGAAATCGGGGGACTGTTTTACCACTAACTTTACTCTGATGTGGCCACCTAATTTATAATATTTTCAGCTTTATATCATACAAAATTCCAACATATATGGCTGCGTAGGTTTTTGCGGCGGTGGCTTGAAGGATTTTGCATTTTCGGGTGTCACCGCGTTGTTGTTTAAAGCTGACAACAGTTTCGCCGAAGTTGCATTAGGCGTATTCAGGTCGAAGACACCTTCTCCTTCAAAATTCCAGCATTTCAGCAACATTTCAGATCCTTCAAAATTCCAACATTTTTAACGCACGTCTGTCTGACAGTTTACTGATGTATGCAAAAGAAGAGACTAAAAATTTGATCCAAAATATAGAGGAACTCGTGAAATATCGGTTTTATGCGTGACAGCAATTGACCATCGCGTATAGAACCTCTTGCTACGTGGGGTGAGTCGAATGGTAACGCTTGTTATCATCTACGGTATTTTAATTATCCTTAAAATGTAATTGATGCTAATAATGTACATAGGAATACCTAAAGTTATAAAGATGTTTTTAAATGGCGTCACTGGTCGCCATATTATAGGCAGTCTCATTTAACATTTTCCTACATTTTCAACATTTTGCATTGACTATTAGAGCACGTCTCACAAAGTTTTTGTGAGAGGTTCTATGATCCACACACTTAAATGCTTTGAATGACCAAAAAACAAAATTTCGCATTCCTTTATACTTAAATTTAACTAAAACCATGAGATTACTGTACCTAGGAATCCCTTTTAAGGAAATATGTGAGTATTTTACATGGTAGCCGTAATTAGTTTGGGATAGGGAGAAATGAATGTCTGCTGTTATCAATTAAAAAAGTTAAAACTTTAAAAATACCACTTTCGCCCGCGATCAAAACCAATAAAATAATTTCAACTGGATTTTTAGAATACATAAACCCAACAAAATAACACATTCATCTCGTAATGCTGTCCTACGATTGCAGATGAAACAGTTTAAAATGATTAGCTCATGTTCGACGAAACAGCCTTGAATTCAACACACGCTGTTACTAGTAAGAGAACGAATGGCCCAGGGATGATTTATTAGTGACGTTTGAATTTCGAAATCAAATCGAGGTTTCGTTCCTCGAACGGAGTGACCACTATCTCAAGAGGATTCATATTTTTAAATAGAATGAAGTTTCATGTACCCAGTTAACCTGTTTCGAAAATGTTTTGCAGCAAGTTGGTCAAAGTAGTACTGAAATAAGGAGAAGAATTGCGGTAGGCAAAGACGCTTTCGCAAGGAGTGCTGTTGAATAAGGGTGTTAAGGAAAGACTCGTTAAAACTTTGATATGGAGCATGGTTTTATATGGCACAGAAACATGGTCGATGGACCTTTGATAGGCTTTGGATGCTTTAAAAATTTGGGTGTGGATAGGGATTGAAAAGGTGAAATGGACGGGAAAGAAAACAAAAGAAGAAGAAATACTATACACAATGGAGAAGAGAGAGGATTGTTGGGAGAAATCTGAAAGAGGCAGAAAAGGTGAATGTATAGAATTTTAATTGGGGACTGGAAAATTGAAAACTATGAGGAAGGGCAAAAGTTAGGCAAACGAGGAAGGCGGAGGATAGTGTGTTGGACGGAATTTATGGGGCAGAAAGTGTGCAGAATTGAAGAACAATTTATTGTAATCTGAGGTGTTAGGGTGTGTCTTGTTAGACGAAGCTAGAATTGTAGCGATTTTCAGTCTGTATTCATCCCAAACCTACTTTCAAATACAATTATTTAATAATTATCATAACCTATTACTCATTCAATAGAATATAAAACTAGCGCACGGACGTTGGAAATGTTAGAAAAGTGTTTCGGCAACGATTCTCTAAAAAAAACGGTCGTTTACCAGTGGCACGAGCGGTTCAGAAGTGGTCGTGAGTCAATCGAAGATGATGAACGCAGTGGCAGACCATCGACATCGAAAGTCGGTGAAAAAATTGATAAAGTAAAAGAAATGTTGGTCAATAACCGCAAATTAACCATCAGAGAAATAGCGGAGGACTTGAACATTGCCTATGGATCCGCCCAAGACATTGTGGTTAATGATTTGGGTTTCCGTCGTGTAGCAGCAAAGTTGGTGCCAAAAGACCTCAATTTCATGCAAAAAAGAGACCGTGTTGACGTCGCAAAAGACATGATTTGCGAGGCTGAATCCGATCCCACATTCATCAAAAGGATAATTACTGGAGACGAGACGTGGGTTTATGAGTACGACACGCAATCCAGACATCAGGCAAGTGAATGGCGTTCACCAAATGAGCCGAGACCAAAACAACCACGTCGTTTTCAGTCAAAAAAGAAGGCAATGCTGACGGTTTTCATGGATTACAACGGTGTAGTGCATCATGAATTTTTGCCAGAAGGCCAGACAGTAAACAAAGAGTATTATTTGGGCGTTATGAGACGTTTGCGTGAAGCAATTCGCCGAAAGAGACCAGAAATCGTCGCACAGTGCGTCGAGACCGTCGCACAGTGCTATCATTATTCGTAATTTTTTGACGAAAAATGCAACAAATACCATCCAACAGCCACCGAATTCACCTGATTTGGCTCCCTGTGGCTTCTTTCTGTTCAATCGAGTTAAAAAACCATTACGGGGAACGCGTTTTAGCAGCCGAGAGGAAGTAATGGAAAAATCGCAGGAAGCACTGATGGACATACCGAAAACCGAATATAAAAAATGTTTCGAGGATTGGATCAAGCGCTGGCATAAGTGTGTTGCAGTCGATGGGGATTACTTTGAAGGGGACAATATAGATTTAGATGAATAAACTTGTATTTTTAATTTTCTGAATAAATTCCGGGAACTTTTTGATCAAGGTTATATTTGTTGAGAACACGTCCAATTGACTTCATCATCTGTATTATGGGACGCTTAAATTACATAACATCCTCAATCCGTCCGTCCGTCTCATTCATGAGAATGAAAAATATAAGATTATTTGCTTCGTGCCCACTATAGCCACATTTAATAAGCCGCCAATTTTCGAGGAAATTCCACCAGTAGTTGGTATGTGTTAATCGGGTAATAGTCCCTATGTGGCCGAAAAGGTTTAGTATCGACTTCATTTTTGTTAGCTGTCTAACTTCTACGTGTCTAGGGCATGCAGGCTTGTAATTCTGAATCAAGTACATTAACACTATTGATATTATCATTCATGAATAAAATTGCCTGAATGCTTTGGAGCCTCTCGGGAGATAAGTCTCTAAACTATGAATGGTATAACTATGACTTAATTGATTTCCCCATATTTTGGTTTTTAGAGAAAAAATTCAGAGTATTGCCTATTTCTCATTTCGGGTCGACGGCACCTGCACCATTAAAGCACATGGAGAGGAAGGGATGAAAAACAAGATTCTTTTTTGAATGGTAAAATACAAATTCTGCATATTATACACAATCAGAATAATAGAAATTAGTAAAGGTGAAAGCGCATTCGAAGCAAAATACCTATGCAATCATAAGTTTAAAAAAATATCGTGAAATGAATATGGAAATTTGTTCCTACAAACCATACGTTTTGAAATTAGAGAGCGGCATGTAGTCATTAGGGGCCTAGAATTTAACTCTGTGGATGTGGCTTAGGGATACGGAGAAACACTCCTTGCTTTTGTGTCCATTCTCAATGACCATGCTCACTAAGGGAGCGTGGCCCACCCTTAAATTACCGCGTTGACAAGGAGAAAAACAGCGCCGCCGAATTTTTCAGTTGTGTGGAGATCGTCAAACGCGCGTTAAAGTCTCTGGCAGCGCGCGCACTCAAGTCTCCAGCAGCGTTAACAAAAGGCGTCCTCCGAAAGCTAAAATTAGTTACCCCCGAGAGCTATTTTCTCCTGTCCTTCCTACTTTAGTTACCCCCTAATCTCTCGCCTCGCCCGTCCTTTCACTTCGCCGGGGAAGGAAGGGTCGTACTCTCACGCGGGGCGCATTCAAATGGAAATCAATCAGCCGGGGAGAAGAGGAAGGCCGTGGCTGTCACAGAGAGGGAGTGAGCCGGGTTAGGAAGACAATGCGAAGGGATGGGCCGACGGCGAAAGGGGAGAGGTGGCGCGGCGGCGGCGGCGGCCAGAGAAAGGTTAGAGAAGGTAGAAGTGCGGCATGGAGAGGCAGGGGAGAGGGGACGGAGAGAGGGAGGAGTGGGGAGCATTGGTGTGAAGCGAAGGTGGGAAGGAGGTGAAACTGGGTAGAAACGATGAGGTGGAGAAGAGTATCGAGAAACTCCAAGAGAGAGAGAGATAGGAATCGATGAAGTAGAACTGGGACTGTCTCTCTGGAGCACAAGAAATAAACTTAGTTTCATTGTCGTGATTTCCTGGTGCTTTTGGTGGTTCAATCATACGACTGTAATTACACTTGCTTCCCACCTACGATCAAAATCTCTAGGCCTGCTGGATTTTTCATTAGTAATTTGATTCTGGTGGATTCAATTGGCGAGCTGAGAGTAGTTTACGTGATCACAGTGTTGTTCAGATGGTGAGAGGCACCTATCTCGAAGAGAGAAGGCTAAAGATTATGCTAAACAATAAACCATTCATTCTATTATCAAGTTCTTCCCTTTCCTTATATTTAAACTCTCTTTAATTGTCACCATTAGCTGTACTCTTCACGAAAGGAGTTGAGGTTGTACTACCTACATTGGAACTAGAAGACATCACAGCACCAATTACATGCTCTGAAACTGACTACAATTATACTAGTAAAAGAAACAAACTCGAAAAGGTATATATAAGAGAACATGTGGCACATTAAACTCACAATTATTCGAATCCCTATAACCATAGATCATACCTGACACGCAAGGAAAGGGGTTACCTGGGCTACTACTGCGTCTAAATTTCACATATTCAAGGTTGGAGCCAATTATTCCCTCTGGTAAGAAGTTCTAACAGGTAAAACGCTCTATTCACCTAGTTATAAGGAAAGGAAGACGTTTTCTGGCCACTACCACGATTATTGGCGGTCATTCAAGGGGTTCTTAAAGCTACCGCAGACGTAGAAAAGGATATGGGCTGTGAGAGTATCGAGAAGACAAGATGTTAACAAAATTGCACGCGAATGAATCATTCAGATCACTTACAGTGAGCTTTTATTTTTACAGCCAGCTAATATTTTCAACTAGTACGCCCAGCCAACCATTTACACGTAATTTTCAAAAAGAGTTATTTCTGGGAAAGGGAATTTCCTGAAAACTCACATTTGAACATAAAAGGCAGTAGCCGTATATATCATACTTGTTTATGAATCATTTTTGAAAATGACAATATATTTCTCTCATTATTTCAGCAAAGAATATGAATATACTGTAATAAGAAGTGGGTTCATTACAATTTTATTACAAGTAGTTCAATTAAAAGTAATTAACACAAATGCGAAGGCATCAACAAAGATCATAAAAAAAGAAAGTTTGTTAAAGATTACATCTCAGGATGCCTCCTTATGAAACTAATTGCAACCATGATTCTGATGGAATTGCCTAGGGTATGGTGCATCTAAATAAACTTTAGAAATCGTTTGTCGTGAATAGGTAAACCGAATGAAGGCATTTACTACCGAATAAAAACGAGTCACAGAAGGGAAGTACTTAACTTAGTCTCAAATGTAGCAATAACTAAAAATGGAATTAACACTGTTCAGAATGGCTGTCCATTAAGCCTCTGGGACAGCCATCACTTATTTCCGAAATATCAGTGCTTAAAAAAGGCTTAATTAAACGTGGCATAAATATTTTTCAGATTTCGCAACATGGAAAATATACAACATTCAGATTTAGAAATGAGATTAATATACATACAAAACTGTTTTTTATACATATAGCAATTTCACGAAGCCGCGCAATATCATGAAAAATGATGCCAGATAATTTAATATCACATACAGCTATTAAGGAGGATTAAGTGGTCGATATTTGTAACGACTTGAAGTTATACCTTAAAATAAATACTTATTTTTAATTTTCATAATGAATATGAAGATTAGAGTATTCATGATGGCGATCTACTTATTATGTCTGAAAACACTGAATACGACCGCATGTCTGTTAAATAATTTATATTTGGCCTTGTCGTAACTGCTAAAAATTTCTTTCAAATTGTCCATTTTAGATGTTGAAATGCCAAACAGTACAAACGAAAAAGAGAAGTTACCATAATTATTAGCGTCAAGTGAAAACTTATATTACATCTATTTAAAACCAATCAAAATTTCATCTTTTCTTTTTCGAAAAAATATGAAATACTTTAATTCCTTCTATTTGAAGCAGAATAAAGACAAATATTCAAAGAACGTGACGTCCCACATGCATGTATAAGTTAACCATTATAATTAGAGTGAAAAAGATAACAACACAATACTTTTTATCCAAAATTATTTTATATTTAACACGAAAACAACAAAACCAACAAAACCTGCTTATACCACATTGGATTTGAGACTCATTTCTGAATTTTGCTTCGGAAAAAATCTTTGCCAACATCGGATGAGAACGATTTTCTTCCCACATGATGAAAATTAAGTAAAAATACTGAGTTACCTAACAAGACAATTTTGCTTTGACGAGATCACACGTACTGCGTAATACTTTTAACAGCGTTTATGCCAGTGAAAATGAACGCTCGCTGGGCAATATTAAGAAGAAAAATTTCGCGACCAACTCGAAGGCTAGCGCAAGTTAAATTGATTGGGACGGGGGGGGGGGTCAACAAAAAACAATCCGTCGCTCCCCGTGCCGCACACGTCCTTCGCTGGAAGGGAGGCCATAAATTCCAACACTCGCTCGCTCGTTGTCGTGGAGGCAAATCCCCTCGACGCATGGCGACGGCTGCAATCACGGAAAGGAACCAGGCGACGTGAAAGGAGCCCTATTCCCACCGTATCCCTTGTGTAAAATGCGCTCGCCGAGCATTTCGAGATTCTCCACGCTCTGTGACCAGTGGCCATTCGGACCCGCCGGCCATTCGGCAGTGCAAGAGCATTCACGGAAGTATTGCCCGGAGAAAAAAAAAGTTCTCCTCGTTTGCTCTTGTGTTAAAAATCTGGCACATATATGGCTTTTGTCATTTACATGGGAGAGTGATGTGGAGAGGGGTAGAGGGGTGGCGGGTTCTTCACAAGCACGCCGCTCTTCTCCTTTCTTCCGACCCCGGACCCTCCTAGGAGAAAAGGCACCAGGGCGCCCCTAAAAGACCCCCGACCCCACACCTTCCGGCAGGAGAAAGGGGGCAGAGTGAAGGTATAGATAGCCGCTTTCTTCTCTGTCGACTTACAGCCATCTTGTCTTTCCTCAGGACCCAACTTTTGTAATATTCTCTCTTCTCTGATACTATTGAAAAGAGGCGGTACGGTTTTCACACTACCCAGTGGATTACTCCCGTGAAACGAAGGATTAAGGTTAGAGTGTATGCATCATGGATTGGTTTAGGATAATAAAGACTAACAATTACTTTCGACAAGCTGCAACTCAAAGTAGGTTACAAGTTTCTATGAACCAAATTCCTAGTCTCAACTGCAAAACAACTTCCGTATGTATTTTCCCTGATGCCTGTCCCATAGCAATAAAACTCATCATTTGCTCAAAAAATCAACGGCATGGCAGCAAATTAGTAACCCTAAGGATGTTATCAAAAGAGTGAAGCAGAGTTCAAGTGCAAGATCTTTATATTTAGATGACTTATATTACATCGCATTAACAGAATTTCTCAATGTATAATTTTAATATTTTTAGGTGTAGGATGTTAGCAATAGAAATCTGCATTAGACAAAAACCTGCAAAGGTAGTGGAATCGATCTGGGAATATTCTTGAACGAGAGATACTCTAACGCTATGATTCCTAACAGGTTCTGTAAACCTGTCCTATGTTTTCTGAAACAACGCATATATCACTACTACACCTGAACACTAAGAAAGAAAAACAATACCTACATACTTAAAGTAAAATTTCTCTGTCATACGATATAAATCATAAACGTCAGTACATATTTAATCGTAAATGTCAAGAGCAGCTGCAAACTATTGAAAGTTCCTTTACAAGATTGAAATTCACATCAGTACAGTTTGAATAAATGGTATAAGTGCTATTATTAGAAGAAGCACGCCATTATGTTATACAGAAGCTTAATGGAGATTAGAAGGAAAAAAGGTGAAAATATTTGCTGAAAAAGGAATCAAATTGGGGCTGCAGAGGTGTAAATAATAAGGGTATAAAAAGTCGCATATTCTCGCAGTTTTCATAGTTTCATATTCACTATTAAATACAATAATATATTATCGTACACGAAAAAAAGTTTAGAGACAAAGAAGTTGACATTAAATGGCATCAAAAAGTAAGAATTCTTTGTAAACTCATACACACACAGACACAAGGTCTGTTCAAAAAGAAACGCGAAATTTGAATTTCCGCGGGTAACCCTGATTTGATTTTCGATTTTTTTTCTAACTTTTTGTTAGCTATGACATGCTAGCTAGCTTTTGTTAGCTATGAGTCGAAGAAGAGCTAACTATGTTAGCTCTTCTTCGACTTTCTCTGTATTCATTGGGCACACTTTCTTTGATTAAACTCAGTATATAGTATATGGTGAAAATATTATTCCTCTGTACCTCTTAACTGTGCTTCTTGTTCCAATACTTCCACAACAGTGTGTGGAACCCTTCCATCACGTCAAGTTTGTAGTCCATTTGAGGGGGTTCTCCTTAATATATATATATATATATATATATATATATATATATATATATATATATATATATATATATATATATATATATATTCAAACTTGAAAATCCCGCCATACGGCGCACAAATATTCATTCAAACAGCAATAGGTATTAGGAAAGGGGATAGGAAAACACATAAAAGGCGAACACAGGACATGTGGGGAAGGCGGTTTTTGAGCAGATCACGAAAGTAAAAATATTTCCTTATCCGGGATCCTATCCCCTTTCCTTATACCTATTTCTGTTTGAATGAATATATATATATATATATATATATATATATATATATATATATATATATTTTAGGTAATCTACCGGTTAAGGTAGGTTTTTGGATGGACACAACTATCAAACAAACATTTTGTGACTCCCCACCTTGCAAACTAATCTATATGAGGTCCCTCTTCATCTCGGTGTATTTCTTTCCTCCCTTCATCCCGTCCAACATCCCTATCCTGTTCCTACCCTTTCCTCGCTTGCCCAACATTCTCCCCTCTATTACCCTCTTCAACATTCCACTACCGCTCAATACGCCTTTCATCCATTTTTCCTGCCTCCATAGGATTTCTCTCAACAAACCCCTCTCCTCCCCCACCATTTCTAGTACTTCCTCATTTGTTTTCCTTTCGGTCCATTTCACCTTCTCCATTCTTCTCCACACCCACATTTCAAAAGCCACCAATCTACGTCTATCCTCCTGCTTCAGCGACCACGTTTCCGCGCCGTACATAGCTACGCTCCATATCAGAGTTTTTACGAGTCTTGTCTTAACATCCCTACTCAACGTCCCCGTCATCATCTCCCTCGTCCTTGAGAAAGCCTCCTTGCCTAGCGCAATTCTTCTCCTTACGTCCCTACTACTTTGACCGTATTGGTCCAAAACACTTCCGAGATATGTAAACTGTTCTACCTGCTCTATTTTTTTCCCCGCCTATTTTAATATTTAGCTTAGCCTTTTTCTTTCTGGAAAATCGCATAACCTTTGTTTTATTAATATTGATTCTCATCCCATATTTATCGCACTGAACCTCCAATTCACTCAACAATGCTTGCAACCCCTTGGCTGACTGAGCAACTAATGCTTGGTCATCAGCAAACCTAACCGATTTTACGAATTCCCCTCCGACTTTCATTCCTACCTCCAGCCTGCTGATACTCCTTCCTCGTTAATCCATTTACTGCTTCTAAATTCCATTTCCTAACCCGCCGCCCTTGCCTTATATTCTTGAAACGAACATTACATTTCATCACAACTAAATTGTGGTCAGAGTCCGCATCCGCTCCTGGGAAACTGTGCGAATTTATCACACTGTTCCTAAACCTGTGCCTAACCATAATATAATCTAACTGATACCTTTCTGAGTCACCTGGCATTTTCCATGTATACCTACGCCTTTTGTGGTGTCTAAACCATGCGTTAGTGATGACTAACCCCTGTCTCCTGCAGAATTCAATTGCTTTCTCCCCGCGTTCATTCCTCGTGCCTAACCCATAGTCCCCCACCTCACCACCATCTCTTCCTTCGCCTACCGTCGCATTCCAATCCCCCATCACTATCAAATGTTTCCCTGCAGGAACACTCGCGATGATATCCTCTAACTGATCATTTATCCTATCGACTTCTCCCTCCTTGTGGTTGCTCGGTGGCATGTATACCTGAACAATGACTAAGTTCGTCGGCTCTGCTTTAATCTCTACGAGTAAAATTCTATCTGTCGCTTGCTCTATGTTGACTACGCTTCTTCCTACCCCTTTATTTAAAATTTCGGCAACCCCTCGTTGGCTCTCGTCCCCGCCGCTGTATATCACTCTATAATTGTCACTCCAGTAATCCCCGCTATCCTTCCATCTCACCTCGCAGAGGCCTAAAACATCTATATTACCTCTTTCCATCTCTCGCTTAATATTTTCTAATTTGCCTCTCCTCAACATTGTCCTGACGTTCCAGGTTCCTATTCTAACTACTTTCGCCTTCTTCTGAGTCTTCTGTCCTGCTACAGTTATTTCTTCCCTGCAAGGGTTTCGTGGGATGACGACCGCGGAAGCCTTGCCTCTCCCGCTGCCGGGCACGACACACGGCCTCTTGGGCCGAGTCCCGTAGTTGCCAGGACTCATATTATCTACAGTGCCCATCATTATATTCTTGGGAATCATAATTTAGGTGGTTTCCCGTTGCCTTCCTCAATAGTGTTTTTAACGTGACACCATCACTTAATGGCCGCCCCACTGGGGTCAGACGCCATTGCAGCCGCCTCACTGAGGAACAGACGCTGCGTGGACTACCTTTCGTCTGGCTCCTAACCTTCGACCTATCTGGCATGGGTGACCCTTCCAGGAGTAATTATTATTACTCCCGCCAGTACAGCTCTAGGGGTCATGGGAACACACAAGCCCTTCCACCACGACAAGGTTGTAGTCCATGGGAGGGGATATATATATATA
>CM073771.1:80940016-80988871 GCA_037158775.1 Hetaerina titia | reverse complement strand
GTTAGGAGCCAGACGAAAGGTAGTCCCGGCGGCGTCTGTTCCTCAAGTGAGGCGGCTGCAAAGGCGTCTGACCCTAGTGGGGCGGCCATTGAGTGATGGTGCCACGTTAAAAACACTATTGAGGAAGGCAACGGGAAACCACCTTAATGATCATTCCAAAGAGCATAGTGATGGAAAATATAGAGAATATGAGTCCTGGCAACTACGTGACTCGGCACAACCGGCCGTGCGTCGTGCCAGGCAGCAGGAGAGGCAAGGCTTCCGCGGTCGTCATCCCCCCGAAACCCTTTCAAGGGAAAACCGACAGCAGCGGGACAGAAGACCAACTTAGTAATAATAGCAACGAAAATGTTAAGGCAGGAAAATTAGAGAATGTTAAGCGAAAGATAGAAAGAGGAGAAGAATCTAAATATTTTAGAACTATGGAAGGTGAGATGGAAGGACAGCGGGGACTACTGCAGTGATAATTATAGATTAATATACAGCGGCGGGGAAGAGAGCAAACGAGGGGTTCCCATGATATTAAACAAAGAGATAGGAAGAAGCGTAGTCAACATAGAACAAGCATAGATACAGATAGAATATTACTAGTAGACATAAAAGCAGAACCGACGAACTTGGTCATTGTTCAGGAATACATGCCCCCAAAAAACCATAAGGAAGAAGAAGTCGATAGGATAAATGATCAGTTAGAGGATATAATCGCGTGTGTTCCTGCAGGAAAACATTTGATAGTGATGGGGGATTGGAATATGACGGTAGGCGAAGGAAGAGATGGTGATGAGGTGCGGGATTACGGTTCAGGCACAAGGAATGACCGCGGGGAGAAAGCAATTGAGTGCTGCAGGGTGAGGAGAGGGAGATTGTTGGGAGAAATCCTAAGTAGGCAGGCAAAATGGATGAAGGGGCAAATTGGTTGGCAGTGTGATGTTGAAGACTTTAATAGAGGGGAGAATGTTAGGCAAACGAGGAAAGGGCAGGAACAGAATAGTTGGATAGGATGAGGGGAGAAAGGGAGTATACTGAGTTGAAGAAGGACTTGATGCAGTGTAAGTTGCTTGATTGTTTTTTTTAGGAGTCTCAAAATATTTATTTGAAAGCTGTGTCCGTTCAAAACCTCTCTTAACGGGTATGTTACCCTTTAAATAATAAAGAAAAAACTATCAATTTCCATTACTGCAATAGGCGAGCATAAACATGAATGTGGAATTTCATGGAGACAGAGAGAAACTGATAGTTTATGTATCAAAATTTAGAATTGATTTTGGCATAATCTGCGGCTTCTATTCACAGAAAAACAACTATGTTTCAATGAAATTTTGTAAATTCCATAGAACCGTTAGGACGGTTATAAATTTAATTATGAGGAATAACATCAAAATTAAAAACACACTGTTGTGGAAGTATTGGAACAAGAAGCGCAGTTAAGAGGTACAGAGGAATAATATTTTCACCATATATGTTCTCCACTGAGAGAAAATAAATATTTTCTCTCAGTGGAGAACACCACATATACTGAGTTTAATCAAAGAAAGCGTGTCCAATGAATACAGAGAAAGTCGAAGAAGAGCTAACATAAGAAAATGTAAATGGAATTGATCTTTAATCTGAAAAATCAGATGGAATAAATGGATTTGAGGGAAAGATAAAAGGCGAAATTCGGATCGATGGAAAAATAATTAATACGTTATTTACACTACGGACGAAAAAGATGCAAGGAAGACGGAGAATAAAATTATCCAATTTTTAATGGAGAAGGGTATTAGAAATGATCAATATGATAACATTATGTAACATTCAATTATTATCTGTAGCCGAGGGAATAGATTTTATTCGAATCAAATTAGGGAAAGGAAACCTTGAGTAACTGATATACGGGCGAGTAGAACAAGTTCAGTCTGTAAATAATACCGAAATGGTAAAGTTAGTTATTAAAGTACTGGATCATCAAAACTTCCTTCTGAATTAGTGTTCCCTAATGAAATGAATGCCACACCAAGAATACCCAAGGTACCGTTCCTTCCACGCACGTTTCATTCACCCTTTTTCTCTCTCCCAGTTCTCCTTCAAGGTAAAATATCCCATCTTTTTATACCACACCTCCAACATAGCCATTTAACACAAGGGGCCTTTCACCGGAAAACGAATATGGATTGCATTCTCCGATAAAACGAAATGGAAAAACTACGTACGAAGCCTTTGACAAAATTGACCACACTAAACGTGCCATTGAAAATTGAAACAAATACATCAGACCATAAATAGGATAAAGGGAACTTTGGTCCGAAATTTTGTTTTCAGGTCTTGTAAATACTTCAATATCCAAACAAGTATCTTTGCAAAAAAATCGTCAACCATATCGTACCTTAATAAATATTTTTGATTTTTCGTCCATTTAAACGTGCTAAATTTAAGCATGAAGTTATTTTAGTAAGTCTTTATCGAGTCTATGATCAGGCTTGGTTCTCCATCCTCAAGTACTCGGCCGAAACGTTAAGCCCAGAATGAAGCGACCAAATAACTTTTCAAGCGTAATTAAAGTAACATTCAATTATGGCTGCCACCTAAATGATATCACTTAGAGATGGCCCTAAGCTCTCTCGGCAGATCACTTGGCTAATAAAATTATAGCCCTGGCAAATTATAAGACAGATTTCCCCGTCCTTCATCAATTTATACCAACATTCATATTCTAGTGAGTTATTTCATAGCGAAAGACACCATTTGGACGAAACTGCGTGTAACGCAGACTAGGAATTTGATGATACCACAAATTATTTACCTAAATATTGAATAAAAAGTTAAAATGTATTGGAATGAGCTTAATGAATATTCATAATTCAAGGGATCTTCTTTAACTTGCAGTTTTACTACAGTTAACTGAGCTCAGAAAAGAAATTACATCCGTGGCTTGGTGTTAATGAAATGTTCTTCTGTTGGTTGTGCAGTTTTTTCATTGCTGCTAATAGTTCTCAGTAAGTCTTGACATACAGAGAATTAAGCATACGGCTTAAATAAGGGTTAAAGAAAAGTATTTTCTGTGCTGTTATTATAATCGGTACACCCTAGTCTACTGTCGAACATTCCACCAACTCGGTAATTACATCTCACATACGTTTACAACAAGAGTTGAAATTTTTTAAAAGTTATTAATTTTAGACCGGATAGTAGTGATATTACCATAACGTCCCGATCTCTCTTTCATTCAATCTTTTCCACTCCCATGTTTCAATTCAACACGCATTAGGAGAACTTCTCGCTCTCTCTCTCACCAACTCTAACTAGGGGTAGGAAGTTCTTCCATCTCTTCAGGGTCTCTTTAACCTCCTCCTGCTCCACCCCCTTCACGTCTCTCTCTCCTCGCCATTGAAACTCCACCCTTCCATCGAACCTTCATCTCCCATTTCCTACCCTCTTCCTCTCTCTTCAAACATCCCTCGTCACCCCCGACCCGTAGGATTCCGCCGCCGTCACAAATGGGACATACTGCGAATCCTCCACAAACTCGGTGTCGCGGCGTTCTTTTGTCCGCGACATTCGGTGGAAAACAGTGGAACGAATCGTGCAAATCCGCCTTGAGAAACACCTCCGGAACGAATCGACGGGGGATGGGCTAAGGGTGGAGGAGGCTCCTTATAAGATGGAAAGGAGGTTGGTCGTCTACCTGCTTGTCTCCTCTTTTCTTTCCTTTACGGCCACTGAGAGAGAAAACGGCGCGACGCGGGGGATAAGGCTGAAAGGAGGAAGGGAAGGGAGAAAGACGACTACCACCGCCTTGCGACCTCGATTTATCAAGGATTTAAAGTCAAATGCAGGAAACGGCAGAGAGCTCGCCCGTGCGGGCTCACATTAGCCACTAAATGATTCTCCAAACGAATTTAAGGGCGGGAAATCGCACCGTGCGGCGGCCTCAGAACTCGAGAGAGGGAGTCATGAAACGGGATTCATTTGCAAGTACAACAAGAAAAAACTGTGGCCTAAGTCGTAAAGTCTCGAATATATGTTTGACACCGAAGAGAGTTTGCATATATTTGCCAGCCAGTTAAATTAGCAATGGCTGCCATATTTCTGCCCTGGTGAAGGAGTTAATTAAGAAATTGGACGTATCTCGAAAACCATCCGCTGGATTTGTGGACAAATATTGCGGATAAACCGTTGGGCTCGCTTAGAAAAGAAATAAGTATTCACTCTTTAAAACAAAATGCAAGCCTAAGTACATTTAGAAAAAATACAGATCGAGTATAATACTCTTAAATAAAGGCTGTGTGCTCCTCTGGTTCTACAGGGAGAACGATTGGTCATATCTCTAAAAATAATAACGAAAACAATTATAAACACGCCAATAGAGGTATTCCGTGTTTTAATTAATTTGATCATACAGGGATCAACCAATCAGTATTCGCAGGCTCCGCTAAAACTTAGTGCAAATAGTTCCAGCAGTAATGGAATAAAATTCCAAAATAATGGAATTTCAAATTAATATACAACGAAATTTTTTTCGAACGAATTTTACCCAGAAAATCAAAGTTTAAAAAATCGTGTAAACAAAACGAGATACAATTAATCAATATTTGAATAATTTTATTAAATAATAATTATTACTAAAAACAAGTAACTTTACCTAAACCAGCCTATTATATACTATATATATATATATATAAATTTATATATATATATATATATGTGTATGGCGGGACTTCGTATTTGAATATACTATATGTATATATAACCAGCCTATTATTTACGATATTATACTCGCATATCAAAGATATCCTCTTGTTTGCATTTCGAGGGAAAGGTCTCAATATCCTCAACATGACGATTTTAGCATATGTTTTGAGTTTACATGTGGATTGCTGCCACAGCTTACGCAACAAAAGCACAAGTGTAGGGAAATTTCATTCATGATTGTTCCTTAGAATTATCGCCTTAAATTTTGAAAGTTAGCTTTTTTAATTACTTGATATTTCATGCCTAACTGTAACAAAACCAAAACTCAACGTAGACACGTTTGCGAATCTATCTTCTCAAAAAATGCGCGAATAGGAGATTTTCCCCTCAAATCCAATCCAACTATCCGAAGTTAACATTGATCTCTTATCAAATTTGCTTTTTCCCTAAGTTTAAGTAACACTTCGGAAAATCATTATTAGGACATATGTGAGACAAAAGAGACCCCTATATTCCTGTATTAATTAAAAGTGCATACAATGCGTGGCCATTTAATAAACTGCGACCAAGTTACTATGCCCTGCGCAAAGAAAGGGAATGCTTCAACTGAATAAAAACAGATATAAAAAATACACCCAAATACTACCTAGATTTTCAAATCCACACAAAATGAACTTGACTCTGATTTAAAAGGTTTTATTCGAAAAAATATTTTTTCTAAGCAATAGATTATAATATGAACGAACGTCTTTACAATAACGGCCTACCATCAGGGTCGAGTACTTGTATATGGGGAGATTTGAACGTTCAAGTCGAAAGGTTTTGCGAGGTAATGCTCAAGAAATTATGACTGCATATTTAAGATTCTTCTTGCTTGAACATTTTAATAAATTGGGGAATTCCGATTATTTTGCAAAAGAACTGTTAAGAAATATATGCGAAGCTCAGTCATCGACTACAAATACAGATATTGTACGATAAATATTCCACTTATCATTTAGAGGAAAAATCAGTTGCAACTCATGGGAGGGTATTAAAATACTGAATCGATTTCCCAATAAAGGCAACTGTTTCTACGGCCATGCGTTCAGATCACAGATATAGTATCTACCGAGAATTCTAGCAATGAAATAAGGTACACGGTTACCTATTTTCTCTCTCCGTCTCTCCCCTGGGTATACTCCCAGGTGTTTACCAGCTTACATGGTTTTTCACCCCGACAAAAACCAGCTTAATCCCGCTTTATTGTATCACTTCGAAGCTTCACCCTGGCACGCCTTTCGTTTTATATTGCTCGTGCTTTGTGAGCACGATACGGTTTGAGAAGACGCAGCATAACTGTGTGCTGCGTACGGTCACGATGGAGGTATAATTTTGAGAAGGAAAAAAAACGAAAAGAAGGAAGAGAACGGAAAGCGGCAAATTACCTAAGAGCAAATTATATCGAGCTGACGCTTTTCAGCCAGCGAATAACTGAAGTCCCTCGGCAGTAGCAAATTATAGGATATGCATGCACCTAAAGGTGAATGATGACATTATGTTTACAAACTTATCCTAAACGAACTTCCTGTATTTCATGTCAACCTAAAGAGTTTTTCTTAGTACACTTGCATAAGTTTTGAGCCCTGATTTCATTAAATAACACCTTTTTGGAGAAATAATCAAAGGTGTAATAATTCACAATACAATGGTCAGGAAATAATGCAGACGTATTTCAATTTACAGTTCGAGTCATGATAATCACGGCGATTTCCTATTAAGCATTTCTGACCCATAAATAAATCTTCGGGTCGAAAATAGAATAATATACATCTTTTAAATTATATTGTAATTCAATTTACTTAGGTCTCATCAGGCACATGCTATATTTGACCCTCATAACATTTCTCACACACACCTTTGGGCTGATCACTTGTTTTATTTCCTTTTAATTCTAAGGCATTCGAATCGCATGCGAGAACAAGATTAAACGCTAGGTAGACATCTGGTATATTCGAAGGTTCATGTGCACGATAGTTGCTAGTATATTTATTTACATTTGTTTAAGTTAAAATTGATTTTGCATGAATATATACGGCTCATAGCGGCGGGAGGGTGTAGGAGACAGAGTGGACGGTTGGGGAGCTGACGGCGGAAGACTTTCCGAGGCCTCGTCCGAAACTCATCCGTCTTCCGCGATTCGCCACGGATTAAGACTCCGAATGGCGCGCCAGGGGTGGGTGTGCTTGCTCGGACGGTCCCAGGGGGATCCCTTCCGGAGGGTCGGAAAAAGGAGGGGGTTGCGGAGGCGTTCCAGGACCCTTTTGAGAGATGCCACGCGGGGATGATGAGGTGAAATGGATGCTGCGGTGTCGGTGTGGGCGGAGGAGGAGAAGGGAGGAACAGAAAGCGGCGAAACCAAAGGCGAGGAAATGGACGATAGAGGCCAAAGGTAGGGGTGGGGGGCCACGGGTTTTTTCGGGGGGGTCCCCTAATACACATGTGCCTGAGCGTATGCATTGGGAAGAGGCCCACCTGCCGGCTCACTCTCTCCCTCCCGCCCACCCAGTCAGCGGGCACCACCCACCCAGCTAGCCAAAAGGCCACCCGCACCCATGCGGCACCGCGGAAATACGCACTGCAAGACTCCATCTTGTGGCATATCTCATCGACCACTGGATATCAAAAATGATACTCAAAGTTTTGACGCTGCATCATCGCGACCTGCATCTGAAGGCCTCAATAAGTTTCACAGCCAGAGCATGGCTGTGCCAGCCAGCATCCTGAGTTACACTTTCCTTTTATTCTTTTCCTCCTGCATGACTACTTACAGAATTCAGTGTTTTAATCGCCGAATCAAGCCAAAGAGAAGTTAATGTCAAAACTGGAATAACATACGGTTTTATAATAATGATGATTATACCCTAGGGTAGTGAGTCGCGGTAGTCCAGGGGTAGAATGTTGGACTATTGACCGGAGGGCCAGGGTTCGAATTCCGGGCAGGCCTCTCTGAGCACCTGCGGCTGCACTATGTTATTTTTTGGGTACAAAATAATTGGGGATCTTTCTGGGAAACAATAATCGGTAGAGGGAAAGGAACTGGCCCCCCCTACCCTGATATGTGAATTTCACACGCCGTCGGTCTTAGTACTGGGGGAACTTAACCACCAACCAAACCGCCCTTAGGGTTGATTACTTTTTTTATGGCTCATTGTTTATCCAAGGGTACTTCAAAATGAATATATTTTTGTTGATAACTAATGGGATTTGATTTGCTATGGATACCAACTAGTGTGTGCACAGCGCATGTTCTTCAACTTAAATAACTTATTAACCTAACTACAATTAAATTATTGTTCCTTTAATTAAAAATTTTATGTTCCTTTATATCACGCAACCAATTTTTTATATCAATATCCAAATTTTCATTATATGACAGTCGTGTACTTGTGCAAACGATTTTTTCTATTTTGTTTCAATCTCGTTTCCACATGTTCCTACACATAAACTAAACACTCTAGAGGTGTCATTATAAATTTCAATGCAAGTTTATATGCGCATAAGTAAGCAAAAATTACTTTAAAAAACGACGAGATAAAGAACCCTTATTGTAAAATCTAGTTCTTGAGGAGTTTACCAAACTTCTTTATCGTGGCGTGGTGTGCATGGTGGTTTCAGCAGAATGCAACGCACAGTAGCGCGTGCCGTACCGCATCCAAACGATAAGCCACGGATGTAATATGTGTATAGAAGCCATTCTTTGTTGCATCCCGAGGTAGGAGACAACGACTTAATGCATTTTGTTACGCCACGTTTTCCTTACGTTCGCACACATCGGGAGACAGCGTAGAAACCAATTCCTCATGGTCCATCCTCGGAAGAACCCTGACGTGGATTGGGGAGGAGGACTACCGAAAGCGTAAGGGGCTCTCCAAGGGTTGTAGGTAGTAGATGTAGGAATGGGGACGAGAGGGTCTCACGGCTGCCCGGCCCGCACGCCAAAATGCCGAGCCCAATCGATTTCGGTGGCATTGGCCCTCCTCTAACGGGAAGGAGGGGTGTAGCGAATAGACGGGACCGGGGACAGTGTCACAGTTTCAGAAGATGCAAGGATACGAGGGAAAATGAAAGAGAAGATGGGGACAAAGAGGTAGAAATTCATGAAGGGTTAACATAAAATAATTAGCATACGGAAAATACTTATAGTATCGAGCAGAGTGTGGGGTTGATTTAGAAACTTCTCAAGAGTGAGGAGATTATATAGCGGTAATAAAGATAGCATATGAGGGGAACTCGTGAATACTGACAATGAAAGTTTTCCAAAAATATTGCCTTTTTCATTTAGACCTATCCATATTCATAATTTAGGCCTACTCATTTCAAGCCTACAGAACCAATTTCCTTGATCCGAATGGTATTTAAAGGGTAGAATGGCGTCACCCATTAGTTAACCTATTCTATGGTGTACCTACTAATGAACAAAATAGGGTACCAAATCGCTGTGGTGATTCATAACCAATTTCTGTATAGAAATGGTGGGTAGTATTGTTTGATTCAGAAACTCAATAGCTACAGAACTTAGAAATAGAAGAACTGAATTAAAGTCTTCTAGCTTACGGATATGAAGAGGAAGAAGAAAATAATCAAAGCCGAGAAACAAATACCTATACGGACAAATATTAAATAGTTATGGCTACTGTAAGGAAATAAGTTCTAGTCAGTTATGTGGAAAATAGGAAAGAAAACAAAGCGCATTAAGGTAGGAGGGGTATTATATTAGTAGTCCAAGGAACCGAAGAAAAAAATAATGCGCGGAGAAATATTTTCGATGCTTAAGGCAATGCTTTAGAAGTTCACGACGTCGTGCAACGTATTCTACGAATTTTACAAAGTCTGACTGATTAGGTATTTTACCTCGACAATTAGTGATAATCTGCAGCTGACAATGAAGAATATGTTTTCCAGGAATAAAGCTTCCACGCCACCATATCATTCATTAAATGATAAGTAAACGGAATGCGGAAAATTATTTATACATGTCGTTTTATTCGATTTTTAAGGGCATATCGGAAACATTTGTTGCTCTACGATGTGTAGTAGCCCAGTTCGATTAACATTGTAATGCAATTATGTCGGTATCCTAAATCGCAATCTTTGTATTTAATGCTGCTAATAAATGAAAAGTTCCATCGCACGTTCGACGAACTATTAATGAAATGTTTTCTTAAGGAATCACATGAAAAGCATTTAAAGTTTCTCGTTGGAATGTTTCACCTAAAAAACCATCCGAATTTTACTGTTTTAAAGTTTATTCACATTAAGTTTTATTAAACACGTCAGCGTGGAGCTCAATATAACTATGGCTATAATACAATTCAATGTAAAAATGATACGGAAGTTTTTGTTATCAGTGCAAATTCTCATTCATTTTCCAGCCATCACCTCGGGGTAATTTCCTAAGGTCACTGTTTCCCAGAATTACAAGAATTGGCGACTTGTGAATTTATCGAAAGCTATGTCTGGAGCATATTTCGGTCACAGCCTCTTACTTTTGCGACGTCGCCTAAGTTTTTAATGGCAAAACTCAAATACATTAAGGTAGGACAAATGAAAGGCTTGAAGCTCGCTGCCGTTCCGTTTTACGATTTTCATTTTTTACAAAAATTAGCAGAGTTGTGGGGGTATCCACCGACTTGACAAGCTCGTGATTGAACCCTATTCTGCAGGGATTAAATTGAAGAACAGTAGCACGCATGCAACTGGAGTTGAATTCAATTCTCTGTTGAGGGCGCATTTAGAAAGGACTTCCTTTAGGATGCTTCGCTGGTTTTCATCGCTCGCAACACCGAGGGACGTAAGAAGCGAAAAAAAACTTCCTACAGGGAAATTCAACGCTTCGCTTTTCTGTGGCTTTCCCTTCGCTGAATCACCAGTAAAAAATATCATTGCACATCCAATAATTTTAGAAATCATACGGAAGCATGCCTCTCCAGCCAGATCTTATACCCGGATTTGTCCCTTTTGCATGCTGGTACTCTTAACTGATTCCTTTCTCTTCCAGATCGGCCAACAAAACAGTAACTTTTTTATTTATTCCATTGAAGTGACCATTAAGAGGAATTATTGTTCTCCAGCAAGGAAAATTTTGAAATCTTGGCATTTCAAAATTCAGCAAAACCCTTTCTCCGTGATATTTGGCGGTCATTGAGTTCGTTCATGCACTCACTCTAGGGGAAAGAAATGCCATCAGCTCAAGCTTTCATTTATTTCATAGCGAGAGCAAAAATTCATTGGGGTCGTGGATGAAGTGCGATACATGTATCAATCTTAATCCTATGTATCGGTCACCATGAGAACAATCTAAGCATTTTTTCTAGGGCACAAGAACCATACGAGGAAAGACGATGTTTGTCTAAGTTCAAAAATTATGATCAATCTCGACTTCGTTGCCTAATTGACTTGTGACTTAGTTACTTTCATTGTGTTCAAATTTGAGTTAGGGTCTTGAAGTTTTACGCATGGTATTCATTATAAAACATAAGCGAATTACTGCGATTTCGTGTACTAATCAGTGCATAAACACGAGTTCAGACTATTTTTCATCTTACTACTAAAATACCAACAAAAACATTCAAACGTTGAGCGTTGACTTAAGTAACAGAGGATTGGGATTTTTTGCTTTACAGAAGTGAAATATCAGAGTTATCTTCCAACAATTTTTGTGTCGTTTCCAATGGGAACCTATTTGCTGCAATTTTTTATCGCTGGTGCCAAATGTTAATGCCGGAAGTAATTTAATTTCTTCTTGAAGTTGTTTGCATCCAATTTCTGTTGGCATATTTTTAAATTGATAGATTCGCGAGGCAAATCTCATTCGAGC
The DNA here is from genome assembly GCA_037158775.1 of Hetaerina titia. Lineage (NCBI taxonomy): Eukaryota > Metazoa > Arthropoda > Insecta > Odonata > Calopterygidae > Hetaerina > Hetaerina titia. The sequence continues at coordinate 80,977,341 of CM073771.1, read as the reverse complement.
TAATAATTGAACTAAAAACATTTTTGATAGAACGAATTTTTATTTGCGACACCATTTTATTATACCTATTTGTGTAGATATTCGCTTTTTTGGATAAGAAAGGACCTTTCGTTTATAGGTATGTACCTATGTAATATACATAAGCGACTTAATTGATCTGAAATTTACTTAGCATAATTAACTTGTATAGTCGTTAGAATAAATAATGTTCCTCTGATTAACGAGACACGTCGAGGGAGGCGGCAGGAAAATGAATGTTGAAGCATGGACATTCAGAGTTACAGTTGAATGATCAAGTAGAGGGATACGGATCGAAGAACATCTAACGAGTGAATTCAAGGAAAATTCGTGAAAAAATGTCTGTAGAAATACTGAAATGAAGGGTAAAATACAAGAGTATATTCCAAACCACGATTTCTTCCAAGTCGAAAAAGTTGTGGAAGGTCAAGTGAATAGAAGGCGCTAGTGAGAGAGTGAGAGAAAAAGAGAGGCTCCAAATAAGATACGCGAAACATAGAGTGTGAGATTTATTTTATTCATGAAGAGGATTTAAAGTAGGAGAATCGAGTGAAAACTTACGCTAAACAAAATTATGATTTCAGAATACTAATACAGGTAAGCATGAGTATACAGAGACTCGATAAGGAAATAACATAACGAAATCCGTGAATACATCTTCCAAATTAATTACCCCTGATAGTACTCAATGTGTTCATATAATTTACTATTATCGCAACGCGATAACCTATGTAATACCACGAGGGCCTTCTTGTAGTCTTATTACATTTTCCCGAAACTAAACGAAAAATTACTATGCATACCACCATGGGTAGAAACTTTGGTAAATGAAATTACATAAAAATTAAGAGTAACTGAGTACAATTTCTATTATGAAATATATAAGCATGTGTACAAATGGTAAATATACGTATCGCATCTATATGACGCATCGAGTTAAATTTTAACATTGAAATGAATTTTGGATCGATCAGACCGTTTTTCCTGAATTGAAATACCCTTTTCTTCTAAAAAGGGAGACTATAGTAAATAAAATTCCATCTAATTGAATGAATACGAAATCGTTTTGCAATACAGTGATCGCTGTGTCTGCTGCTTAATAGTAAATTCGGGTGGATTCAACGATCTTCAGATTGAATTCAATTATCCCATGGCGGAGAAGCCATTCGTCAGATATCCCAATGCATGCGGAAATATAGGTAATATCAGGAAGAGTTATTATTAAGTTAACCAAGAACCAAAACTTCAGTCAAAACATGTAATTGGTTACCAATAAACCCGAACAATGCAACATGGATAGGAAAATGAAAGTGACTGTGAACAGCAAGTGGATCGGAAATAAATGTACATAAAAATGGAAAACAATGAGCACAGAATAATCTTCGGCATTCTCCCAAAAAAGGAAAACAGAATAAGTCGTCTCAGTTCTCATAAACTTCTCAATAATCCGTCATTACTGCATTTTATCGATTTCGAAAGGGATTCAATTCCCATTTCCATCGTCTGACAGCAACGGCGCATAGCTACCATGAGTTCACGCGGATTCTTACTTGGGAAAGGAATGCTAACACATGCTGCACACCAAAAAGCGTGCTAAACTGAGTCATTCTTCCTAAAATATCCTCATCATCTTTTCTGTCACCTATGCTCTCATATAATTCCACGGTTAAAAATGGTTGTTCAGTAAGCTAGTTCTTATTTTGATAAGTAGTTGTGCCAAGTAAACATTGTAAGTTAAGGGATGTAAGTTATCCTTTGGCATAAAAACCATTTTAAAAGAAAATTTAGAGAAAGAGAAATCACTTAGTTTATGTAGGGGGTTAGGTTCATTCCCTGTTACTCCTACTAATGAAACATAACAGCTTGTAGATTGATTGTTACAATTAATGCATGGATTGATTTTTCCCCTGTTTCCCTGTTGGAATAGATCTCACGTATACGCAAAAGGTGAGTGCAGAACATTTTGATTGACGATGGGATATTAACGACTGTGGCAGCTGTGAGAACGAGCAGGCGAAGTAGGTGAGAAGGATCGGAAGGAATGAAGGGAGGAAGGAAGTATGCGGAATTGAGGAAAGATTTATGGTAGTGTAAGGTTGTGCTTGTTAAGATAGGCTAAAAAAATGAATCGGTGTGGAGCCTGTATCCATCCAAAACCTACCTGAAACGGAACCCTACCCAATGTAAACTTTATTATTCAGTCTTGGCATAAATCATTATTGATTAAGAGGAACATTCCGTAAAAATAAACTGCGCTTCAAGACATTTTGCGTGTTCTGGGAAAAGCTAGTTTATCAGGTATCTCTAACTTGCTCGTGGATAGTCAATAAATCATGGGATTTTTGCGACACTATAACGGGAAATGTCCTACTAAAAGCTTCTCTTAAATATATGAAATAAATTTAACATTTGTCAAATATACAGGTTTCTCAATGTTACTTGTACAATGCATTCATCTGCATGAACCAAAAAGCTTCCAGTTTTAATCGAACGCTTAAGTAACGTGTATCTAGATCGAGTTTAAACCACAGGCTTCAGAATTAGTGATTAAATACGTTTTTCTAACAAAACTACTATTTTCCGATAGTCAAGACTCTTACACTTCATCAATTCAACGAATTATAATGTAGAGAGAAAGGAAAATGATGTAATACGAGGGTCATCCGGAAAGTAGTACCCGTTCGTGAAATAAAGACACAAAAGTAAATATTAACAAACATAAAAAATTTTATTTGAAAGAGGATACTTTAAACTACTTCTCAACATAATCTCCAAGCAAATTAAGGCATTTGTCATAACGTGTGACAAGTGTCTGTATTCCTGCTGCATAGTCCTTCGCCGCCAGCTCATTGAGATACAGGGTCACTCCTTCTTTAAGTTCTTCATCGCTGTCAAATCTTTTTCCTGCCAAAAAGTCTTTAAGCTTTGTAAAGAGATGAAAATCTGAAGGGGCCAAGTCCGGGCTATACGGTGGATGGTCGAAAGTTTCCCATTTGAATTGCTGCAAAAGTTTTTGTGTTATCCCAGCTGCATGAGGCCTGGCATTGTCATGAACGAGAATGACACCAGTAGACAATAGACCTCGCCGCCGATTTTGTATTGCCCGCCGTAATTTCTTTAATGTTTCACAATACGCATTGGCATTAATAGTGTCTCCACGGGCCATAAAATCAATAAGCAATACACCTCGTCGATCCCAGAAAATGGTTGCCATGAGTTTCCTGGTGGACAGAACTGTCTTGAATTTTTTTGGTTTGTTTGGTGAATGAGCATGATGCCACTCCATTGACTGTCGTTTACTCTCAGGTGATGCATAACAAACCCATGTTTCGTCACCAGTAATTATGCGAGTCAAGAAAGAGTCTCCTTCATCAGAATAACGTCCCAAAAACGTCAGTGCTGCAGCCATACGCTTGGTTTTGTGCTCATCTGTAAGCATGCGAGGGACCCATCTTGCACAAATTTTTGCATAATGCAGATGGTGTTTAACAATTTCATGAACAATTGTTCGAGAAACATTGGGAAAATGCTCACAGATGTCATCAATTTTGACGCGCCGATCGTTCCTCACGAATTCGTCAACGGAGCTCACCAGTTGTAATGACAGACGGTCTCCCCGATCGCTCATCGTCGTGTGTGTTCCCCCTCCCCATGTTGAAGTTGCGACACCACCGCCGAACAGACGACTCGTCCATTACATTGTCTCCATACACCTCCTTTAATTGGCGATGAATATCACATGGGCGAACGTTTCTTGCATTGAGGAATTTAATCACTGCCCTCACTTCACAACTGGCGGCGTTCTCAATTTTTTTAAACATTGTAAACAATCACAGAAACAACACAGGCAATGCTAGCGTCACGCAACTTGGCTCAGAGAAGGCAGACAAGCCACTGAAGCTATCTGACCTCGTCCAGCGGCTACTCGCGTCGTCAGCACTTCATGCGGCACGAACGGGTACTACTTTCCGGATGACCCTCGTATATTCTTAACGATACATTGAAGGGCTAATAACACCGATTGCATTAGGACATAATTCCTTTAGAAATCTAAAAACCTGATAAATTAATTAATCAACAATAAGCAACTGCTTTTGCAATGGAATTTTACAGAACAATAAAATATCTGATGATTTACTGCGCAACTTATCGGTATCTGTATTTTTCGTGCAAACATGCCAACCTTTTATCAAAATTTGCTCTTCTTAGGCTGCGGTTGGAAGGCCAGGTTGGTGATGGAGGAGAGTATGCGAAAACGACAGACAGCATTTCACACTATGTGCATCTATTGAAGTGATTCTACTGATTGACGCCAAGAAGAGGAAACTGAAATGCATGCAAAAATAATAAACGCCTACATCGTTATGAATAATGTGAAGGAATAGGTAGCGGAATAGTATTAAAGGACGGAGCGAACAGTAAATAATGATGAAGATGTGCTAAGGAGGATGATAAGGACCTGTAGAATGCACTCTTAACTGTACGAGATAGATACATGGTGATATCATAGGACCGCATAGTTTCTGCACGTCGCGGCGTCTTACTACTAATAGGTGTGATATAGTTACGGCGTATAGCCTCTCTCTTTATGGTTTCATTATAATGGAGCCATTAGTGAGAACTTGCTTAAGAAAAAGAATTCCATTCTCGCTGGATTCAACCATAATCCCTCCGAGCCTCAATGATCGCGGATTCCTTCCAAGATTCTCGAGAAAAACCGTAACGATGAACGTTTTCTAGGGAAGAAACAAGCGATAAACGAACAAAAAAGAACATGCTCGAAATGTAACACAGCATAATAGGAAGACACTCTAGTACAGGTGGGATCATCTAAGAATAAATATTTTTTTAAAAGTTAGAAGTGAAAGGGTAAGGGAAATGTATAGATTCATTAGAGCACACTGTTAAATTAAGCCACTTTGCACAACATTGGAAATGATACCCTCGCTTCGGGACACAGTGCCACCACGTTAAAAAAGAATATAATTTTATTTATAATGATATCAAATTTCTTATTTAGAGAGAATCAATTAAACCCGATGGACACTGTTAATCTTTGACGCAACGAGACAGAGCGAATGCTTCAAGTTTTTACCAGCTTGTAATAAAATATCGGTGAAATCAAGCGTGTAATCCGAGAAAATATTTCATATTGACCGGAGCACATGCAAAGCTTTGCGCTGAATACCGCGAATAGCATTCCAACCCATACGGGTTTCATGCCACAATAGCATCTAGGAACTCAAATCAACCCCGAAATCAAGGATATTGGACGAATGCTATGAAATAAGATCATGTATCTTGTCAGCCCAAACACAGAATCATTTAGCTATTACACCAAGCAGCCCTCAGATTCTTGGATTCATGTTCAACCTTATACGATTTTTTCAAAAAATAAACTAGCCCAAATTAACGTCGTAGCTTAAAAAATCAAACAATTTATTTTTTTTGCCGGTCCATCAGCTTGTTTTCTCACCAATCCCAGTTGTATCTACACATTACCCCCCATAGTAATTTTGTCATATTTGCTGATGCGCCTTAGCGCAAAGCTCTGGACATGGGAACGTGCACTGAAAACAGGAACCAATCAGCAAACAAGGGACGCACGATGAGGCGAACTACATATAAGAAGAGACCTCTCCGACCAAAATGTCGACCCCTCCGGAAGGTGATCGTCGTCCCTTTTCAGAGAGCGGAGAGAGGGGACGGACGGCGAGAGGAAAGGCGGATAAGGCAATGTCCGTCGCGTCGCGGGACGCAGAAAAAAGAGAATGCGGCAGCGAATGGAAATTCTTCGGAGTGAAGAGAGAAGGAGATAGGGAGCACTTTTTTTTTCTCCTTCTCGCCATGCTATTTTTTACTCTCTCTTTCCCCTCTCATCCAACTTATGGGCCCTCGACGCGTGATCGGAATCGTGTGCGTTCCCTCGAGCTGTGAGAAGTTCAGGTGGTCAGTTCGCCCTCGCGCGGCACACAAGAAATAATCCCGAGCCCCGTAATAGGCAAAGGGAGGAGAAATGGTTGGGGAGAGCATGTATAGGGAAGAGATTGGAATGGGATACTGAGGGCTTCAAGGAATGGAGTTGCTTTCATTGGCTGGTGGCTCGTTAAATATGGGGGTAGGGAAGCACGCGAGGAGGGGAAGGACAGTGCCTGGGAAAGTAGAAGGGCACGTGGGAAACATGGAGACTTACTCATTTCTTTCGAGATGCGGAGCATACATTTTGTTTTGATTAGATGCCCGTCATACGTGAGCAATTCATTAAGGATACGAAAATCAAAAAGTAAAAGTGTCATAATCCCTTTCCATCATCGGATCTGTATAATAACCAACTTAAAAAAATACGCATTATTTTCACACAATAAGGATATGCTCATTAGGATACAACCATTAGTCATTAGCTACTCCTGTTCATGCTATTATTACACTTATTATTCAGGAAACTGGGTTTTGGGTCTTTGTACTTCGTGCATAGTCAAACGTGGTCTTTCCTTGATTCTTTTATTTCAATTTATTAAGTCCCAAAATAATATTTTTTACAATTCACTCCGTTTATCCGAGAAATCGTGAGAGAATGAGGTAACTGATCAACCCAAAGTAAGTATTGCACCAAGCAAACAAGGTTTTAGCGTATTCGACTAAAAAAGTCATCTAATTGCAACTGATAAATAATTAATTTTTTCTGTCATGTGTTAGAGCAATAGTCCATGTCTTTTGGGGCAAATGGACGGGGAAAATAATGTCATGTGACCATTTTTGGTACTGTCTAAGCCATTACGACTGCTCTTACCTTCGTATTTTCAAAACGAGAAACGTTTCCTAAAATTAATATCAAAGAAATTGATTGATTATGAGGCTTCACAAAAGTAATTGAGTAAAAGTTTTTTTAAGATTCATGATTCAACCTGACAAATTGCATTCCTCAGTAAGCTAAAAATTTCTTGGGTGATGCTTTCTCAAACCCAACCTAATACTTACAGCAAGTATGTATATAATTTATATTTTATTTGATTTTATCATATCCTATCTTGCCTGCTCTCTTCGGGAAACAAAAGGTTCCCGTCCTAATTCCATCAACATATCCATCACGTTTACTCTCTTCTCGCAGTCTATAAGGTTTATCGGAATAAGTAATCTTTACTGGCATCTTTGGAGCACATGGTAATAAATTAAATTATTTAAATCCCTAGATACCGAGAAAATTATGGAAAGCCCAAATATTGCATTAAAGCACATCAAATACTGCTAGGAGGAAAGGAGTAAATTACTGTGCTATTCTCTTGTTTTGCTCCTGGTAACAAAAAGACAGAAAGCTATAGCTTAGGATTTCTGAGCATGAAAAGTAGTCGGAGCATTCTTATGCACCGGGGTATTTTACTAAGATCGGATGTTTCCTAAATAAAAAAATATATTTAATAACCGTATATCAGTAAATGAAAGATGTACGACGCATCTCACAATCTACCCACTATCGGCGGATTAATGGCCCGTGTCAGTTATGGAAATAGTATTTCCAAATATTTGGGTCGCACGTCGAATGCGTGAAGGTGGCCACCTTTAAAGAATGAAAGAGCTGGACGCTAGGGGTGAGATTCTCGAAATAACACTGACAAGTCGTAAACATGCAGAAAAAACGCCGACCAAGATTGTTAAAATGATCGATAAAATGATGGATCGAAAATTTGCTCATTGTTTAACAATTGAACGGAACATGGCTTTTAGTAGCAGAAACCGATACCAGTTGGAAAAGGTTACTCGGACTCACAGCTGATGTCAGATGGGAATGGCATAACTTACGATAGAAAAAACACTAACAATCCAAGATAAATAAGGGTGTAATCATTTAAAAGAGTAAAGAAAAAGGATTACATCAACAGGAGAAAGATTTTAAGAGAGGCAAAGTTTTGTCATTGCTTTTATTTTCCTTTTTCTATCTTGATTTTTGTGACCCATGATGAAAGGTGTTATATTTCTCGACCGACGAAATAAAAAAGGGACATTTACTAATGTATATTTTTTAACGACAGAAAAAAATTTAAAAATCGTTAATATTTAGTACGACCATTTAACTGACTACGTAGATTATGGTTTTACGAAAAAAATCACTTCTTGGTAATGAATCTCTCAATTGTAAAGTTTAATTGCATATGAATCATCATACTAATAATGAGGAAGCCTCTTAGGTACCATGTACCCTTTATATATCTATCAATGGTACTGTGTGTATATTAAGTCTACATCCACGTGTAAGATGGGTTGCACGCAAAGTAACGCACTAAGCCCAAAGATAATACGCCGCAAGGGATTATTGCCCACCGCTGGACCTTGCCCTTGGGACCGGCCCTTATCAGAATCCCAATTGGGAAAGACCAGGGGAAATACTCCCCCTTGTTGGTTCATGTTTCCGCTGCTGAAATTGTGTATGAAGCTTCTATTCTTCTTATGCCATTAAGAGTGGACAGGGAGATTAAGTGCGACAGTCGTCGAACGCAGCGTCCGCGGTCGTACTTGCGACTCCCGCGAACTCATGCATCTCCCTTTCCATAGAAGTAGCAGAACGGTAGCTCGACCCGATAAGGCACAGAAACGCATTCTCGTCACTCTCGCTGAGAGAGAATGGGGTAAGAGTAGGGACGGACAGAACGACGCCCTTACTCGAGATAGAGGCGCGTGACTCTTTCGGTAGGGAGCTATCGCAGCCGACGTGCACACACCCGGGCCTTGTGTCCAGCCATGCATTCCTACGACCCCATGACTCAGAACCAGCCCTTTCTCAACGTTTTCGTCTGAAATGTTTCGTCTTCGGAGAACGCTGCACTGCAAGCCACAACAACGAGGGTAGATAGCGCAACTTTTTACGATTGCGTGTCGAATGCACTGACTGCGTCAAAGAAAGATAATAATGGTGATGTCACTGCAACAGAGCCGAGTTCCTACGTAAGGTGTTTTCTTCTAGACGGTTATATGACAATAACTACAGAAATATTAGAGGATTCATCATTAAAAATCTGAAGGGCATCCCTGTGCAATAGAAATCAGATATTCCTGCTGCCCTTAGGGATGCAATATCTGAATTAATTTAAAGAATTTGCACCTACAGTTGCATAATACCCCGGAAGCTGACACAAAGACCCGGGCGGAACATGCTAAGGTATCAGCTATGTATGATGCATGTAAAAATATATATTAGTTTATGTATTCATTTAGATAGATGATGCCTTACAAAAACATTTGCATGTATAAATACATACATGTCTAGATACATCATTCAATAATTGTTGTGTTTGAGTCATTTCTAGTATTTAAGTCGGTCGCTTGAGTTCGATTTGCCATCATTGCGTAAGGTGCGAGGGAAGACTGAAGACTTGAATCAGTTTGTGAGGATGTGCATTTCTCTTATTTTATCCCGTTGGTAGAATTTACCTATCTAATTTTTCATTACTTTTATATTTTTATTTATCCTAAAAACTATCTTGCCTGTTCCCTAGGGGAAAAAAGGTTTCCCAACTTCATTCCTTCAGACATCCCCGTCACGCTTACTCTCTTTCTGTAGTTTATGCTGGAGGTTTCTCGCTGAACGTTTTCCAATTCTTCTAATTAACGTTTTCTCCCATAGGTCCAAAATACTTGCCGGGCATTCCTAATGTGGCCTTACTAAAGCGAATTACCACAAACGCATCCCTAGTTAAATACGTGGGCATACTTTCATTGGAAGTTATTCAAGGGTATTTCACACTTTTCGGGGAAATGAACTGTTTTACTGAGTTGCCTTTTTAGCTGCTTACCTTATATATAACAGATAATTATAATAACATATCGATTTTATCATGCCTAACCTCATCAATAATTTATTGTTTAAATATTAAGAGAGAGAATGCTATCCCCCCATGGTAAACGTTTTCCCATTAAGGTAAATGGTGCGACGAGAAGTTCTTAAATCTGTCATCAACTCTCATTTAAACATAAGCATATGTTTGCATACAGATTCATACGAAAGTGCAAATAAAATTTACTCTCTTGCTCACAGACATAAACAGCCGTGCGCCTCTCGTGCCCTCATAGACATACACAGTCGTACAGGCAGTGTTTGCTGACAACCTTTTCAAGCTACAGCTACCAGAGTCGCAGGGGATCCCATCTCTTTACGACCGCTGACGGTTACTCCTAGTCCTCTACAGACGAAGAGTAGGGGTAAATTTATTTACCGATGGAACAGCAAGAAAGGTAAAGCAATTACTTAAGGTGGGTATGAAAAAAAAAGAGGCTGTTTAGGTAAGTGAAATTTGATGGTGAGTGAGCTTTAATTAGTAGATCAGCCATATAATTGTAGTACCTACTCGTTGAGGGCTTAACAGCTTTATTGAAGTAGGAAATGGTAATACATTATAAATTAAAACAGAGTTTTAAATGCCTTGACTAATAGGAAGGCATCATAGGTATAGGCATCACATTAGAAGGAAATATATGTATTAGAGCAGATGGATCACATCACGTATTTCAGAAACGTTGTGGGTGAAAATTGGAACATTAGTAGGAATATTAAGAAAAAAGTCTAAATTCGAGAAACCTTCATTAACCGATAGAAAATTTTAATGCAAGGACTCTGAATTGAGCTGCAAGAATAAAAAAATAATACTTTGATCTCGAGCACTACCCAGTATGGTTTCGAACTTTGCTGTCTGAGGAAAGAGGGTGAATGCATACATTGACCAAAATTCTTCAGACAACTTTTTCGCAATTAAGAAAAGATGGTTCCCACGAGCAATGGTAACCAGCGGGTATTTGTCGCTACGTTTTAATGAATTGAGATATTCTGCATTAGGTATGTTGTATCCACTCTTAGATGTTCTTCTGAATTAAAAAGTACTCTCAAAGATGGAATACATGTAGAATAATACATTTAAGTCGAACATGGCAAATATATTTTCCAGCTAAACCACTATTTTGGCTTATTCATGGAGAGAGGCTTGTGCAATTTGTGGCAAAATGAGTTTCGATTCGAGCTGAAGGCTTTGCAAATTCAAGACAATATATAAGGACCGTCCAAAGTTGTCTGTAATCGACAGACTACTTACATATATATACATGCCCCTCTGAATATCTCCACTGGAAGAAATGGTTCGGAAATAACTCAGATGATTATTATACATGGTTGGTAGTATAAAATGTACCAGAAAAATAGATATTTCAAATATCGCTACCATGCCTCAAAATTCTTTTAAGTTCATCTCTTGAGCGTTGACCCACTTTTGCAAGTGACTTTACCACGACTCGAAGGCTCCCTGGTAGGCGGATTCCGGTAGGTCGATAAAGGTACGCGTGCAAGCTATTTTTATGGACCTTAGGATCCCATGGTAGTGTCCTTTGAGGGAGTATTTCACTTTTGGGAATAGGATATAGTCTGCTGGTGCCAAGTCGGGACTGTAATGGGGTTGGGGAATCGTCGCGATGTCGTTGCAGAAGGTATTTACAAGCAGACACCCGACTCTGCTCTTGATCGTCCGTAAAGACCTTTCGGACGAGTTTAGCGCAGATGTTTCGCATCGTCACATTTTCAGTGATAATGGTGTGCACTGTTATCTTATCAATGCCATTACGATCTGTAATCATGTGCACACTGAATGGACGTGTCTGAATAGAGCACTTCACGCAAACGTCAGGAAGTAATTGTTACTGATACTTTTTATGCAAACCTTGTACGTAGCTTAGCAAGTCAAAGCTGTTCCTTGCCGTTAATCATTTTCACATCATATGGTCACCCATGTCAGGAAATATATTTCCAGTAAAATTCTGTTAAATTGGTTGGTGATGTCCCTTGTGATAACAAGAGATGGTTCCTACTTGATTGAGCACAATAAGTATTGCCTTTCATTAAGTTAAAGAATAAATTAACTACGCCCAATCAGGAATTGATATCATTATATTTTTCATACTAGTACTACTGACCGCGGTTTTAACATTAAATCATCATTATAAAAGACACCATAAAAGGTAATGATTTCAACCACGTTATCATTATTCCTCAAAGTGGTCCGTAAACTTTTAATATAACAACGTACCTCCAATAACACTTTCCACTTATCACGGAATAAAAATGGTATTTCAATAAAAATCTGAAGAGATTCGCCTAAAACATAGTAGATAGGAATGAATTTAAGATCAATTTAAACTATTTTTATCACATCTAATGATATTTCTCCATCGATAGATGCCGACTAAAAGATGTAGGCTTGGTAATACACCATCGTAATACTTATCCACGGAAGTACCCATCATGAAATTACTCTGTACTTGAGATTGTCTCACATTAACGACTTACAAGTACTTGCTATTTAAATTGTAATAATCAACCCGAAGGTTGGTTAGACAGGTGAAAATACGAGTCATCTCATATTTAAATGCAAAAGACGTCGCCTGAGGGTACTCAGAAAGGTCTAGAACCTGAAAAAGTCAAAGGGCTTGGGCGAATCTGAGTTGAATGAATGACCATGCGAATGAAATCTAGACCCACCACTCAGTAACCTAGCACTCAATCCACTGGGTTACAATACTCCCTCTACTATGTAATATCACCGCTACAAAGGTATTATGACACATAGAGAGATAATTTTTATTTTCAATACTGTATTTTCAACAAACGTTTTGGATACCGATCCATGGTTCGGTGCCTATCCCTTTGTTGCTATAATTTTTGCAAACAATAACAGGAATATGAGTAAATATCAATAATTCTCGACCTCATCAGACCTCATGACTGATTAATTATTTGTTGTAGGTAAGCGTATGTACTTGCATGCTTTTGGAGTGAGGATAGGTAGATGTGTGGTTGCATGCGCGTCGAATGATGGGGTGTTGCAATGAATGTGTGCACTGCTGTGGATTGGGGTTTGCATGTGTGTGTTGGTTTTGAATGCGGTGTTTCTTTTTTCCTTTTTTTGGGTGGTGGCCTAACACCCCCCGCCACACGCCCTTGCGGCGGCTTGCGGGGTATTATGTAGATGTAGATGTAGATTACTCCATTGGATAAGAAAGGAAGTTCCATCGGCAGGTCTCAGGAGTGTTGGGATGATCTTTCAATGCCATATTTTAAATAAATTTGGGAATTGGAAAAAAAAATTTTCCTGGGCAAGTAAAAAAGCAAATAAGGATTTTTCGGCACGACCTCTATTTCTGATAAACTAACCGTAAAAATGATAAAATAGAAACTTTAATCGTAATTACCGCGGTATTTTCATTTATAATTGTGCACACAAAACAGCAAGAACAAATCAAGTTACAAAATGTATATAGTTTAACTTGTTACCGGCGGCGACCACTTGAAAAACTACATGAAACTTAAAAAAAAACTAAAAGTGGAATAAAGCTAGAACATGGAGAATATTTTATCTATAGCAACAATAATATGTATGTTAAAACGTTGATTTAAATCGTAGATATTAACGCATTAAGCTAATAATCATAAATAATATTATAAAAAAACGGCACAGATAAAACAAAACGGGCGCAACCACTAACTGTAAAAAGACTCACTAGCGATTAATGCCGTTCTGCTTAGACGAAATATTTGGAGTATCCACCGGTGGCGGAGCCACTGTTCAAGGCCTGCTTCCCTCTTTGAACCACGTATTCCACAACCATGATTTCAATTAGAGGATTAGCATTATTCTAAAATAAATATTTTTTTTAGTCGAAATAGTAATATCAGTAGGGTATGGGATGCTATTAGAAATATAAAACACCAAATTAAATTCTAAAAGCAGCACGTTTTAAATAAAAGTAATTTTACGCTGAAACGCTCTCAGCACGTAAGAGGAATGTTATAAATTTCAAAATAATATCACCATATTCATATGTTAGTATGGAAGCATGTGCCAAACGTAGACAGAATAAAATAAGGTTGAAAATACTGACTTTTAATAATCAAACCACTTTACTTTTCCACATAAACCAGTTTTTTCCACATAAACTTTTCCACACAGTTTATGTGGAAAAGTAAAGTGGTTTGATTATTAAAAGTCAGTATGAAGATTTTCCACCAAGTTACGCCAGAAACTGTTTTATTTAGGTTGAAAATATTTATCAATTGCCAGTCCATCCAAAAACGTTTTATTGATTTTTATGGCTGACCTAGACGCAATGCAGAAAAAAAAATGCAGTACGTTAGTAAAATAAGCATGGGGGAAAAATGGAACCTGATCATTTCAGAGTCGAGTATTCCACGACAATCAGCACAGTTTAACGGCGTTACGGCTGGCTAAAAGTTTTATATAAAGAACAATCGAAAGCAGCTATCTCCCCACAGTAAAATTTTTAATGAAACCTCTTCCAACCCTCAATAACTCATTCTCTGGGTCACTACCGATGGAACGGAGAATAGCTAAAACCCAGGTTTTAAGAAACAGGTTGGCAGCTTTCTTAATAAATGAGAGAACGATGACCTTTTCGGGCATTATCTGCTTAGGCCAACTGAGTAGCCTTAAAATTTCACCAAAATATAATAGATAGCAAAACTCTCGGAAACACATTCTTTTTTGCTCCACAGCAATAGAGAGAGGCCGTAGGAAGGAATGACAGAAAGGAATCCACAAATCTTGCCGTGCAATATTGGAATCTTAGTATATCCAAAAGTATCGATTGATTTGTCTTCTCATCTTGAGACAATTTTTCACCAACCGAGACGTATTCTGTGCACCGAGGATTTGGAAATCTTCAAAGTCACGCTAAAACTAACCTAGAGAGTATCTTTCAGGTGATTCAGATAAGTACTCTCCCGTTCGCTCAATTCAATCCATTATCATTGGGATTATTGTTACACTTAATGCCTCTAATTTAATTTTCATGGATCATTTCCCCGTCTTTGGTATGACGGAAGCGGCAAGGGAATTACTGCATGCTAGTATGCAAGTATCTACTTGCATTGGCCGACTATACGAAGGATCGAAATGATCCAATTTTTAGCGTTTTGTCATATTCCTCGAGTGAAACCTAAAATTCGTGTGTGGTAAGAGTTATGGAAGGAGATGGTAGAGGGAAGCCTGAGGGCGGTGAGGACTTCCCTTTGGCGAAGGAGAGGACGCTCTTGTCCGTCCGGAACGCGCCCTCATATCTCCCTCCCCCCACTCCCCCCAGCGAAGAGGGAGTGGGACCTGCTAATGAAGGGAAGCCTCTCGGCTCCGGTTTCTCCCTCTCTTCGGAGAGCGATCTTTGAAAGGCGCCGACTCCACTCGCACACACACCTATGCCAAGGAAGGGGTTGGGGAAGTTACAGCAACATCCTCCCGTCTCTCCCTCTCGCCCCTTCCACTGTCCGGAATACGACCAAAGCCTCCTCCGATGGGGACGCCGCCGCCGCCGGGAGAAAAGAGGAAGGGGAGGCAGATACTAGAGTTGGAGAGAGAAGCCCAAGAGGGCAACGGGAATTGAGGAGGAAGGAGGAGGATGAGGTGAGGCGGGGAGGAGAGAGTATCGATATCAATCGACCGAGACGACGGCCCTTCTGCTGCTCTTGCGAAATAAACACCGTAGGTATAATATGTTCCTTAAAATTTCGAGTTGCTCAAACATACGATTTAACCCGGGTGTAATGCCAATGACGGCAAGCATAAAAACCAAGAAGGCGCACTACTAGGAAATATTTTATATTATTAGGTAATCTACCGGTTAAGGTAGGTTTTTGGATGGACACAACTATCAAATAAATATTTTGTAACTCCAAACAAAACCCAATCCAGCAATCTACTCTACATCAGGTCCCTCTTCATCTCTGTGTACTTATTTCCTCCCTTCATCCCGTCCAACATCCCTATCCTGCTCCTGCCCTTTCCTCGTTTGCCTAACATTCTCCCCTCTATCACCTTCAACATTTCACTGCCGCTCAATACGCCTTTCATCCATTTTTCCTGCCTCCATAGGATCTAGTAATTTTATCTCCATCTAGTAACTTCCATAGGATAGTAAATCTTATCTATTGTCATTTGAACCGCGAACTAACAGGAAAAATTGGCATAGTACACGAGGTTTTTTTAAACATCAGCAAAAAGAAAAAGCGTTTTAAGTGTCATTAGTCATATGTAGATAATGGAAAAAGAGAAAGTTTTTAGCAATTAAAAACAAATTTTAAAAGAATCCTTGTATATTTAAACTGAAAAGAATCGTTTATTTTTATTCTAACTGGAATAGTAACTCCAAGGACTACTCTATACCGAGGCTACAAGTGAAGATTCTGCTAAATACCATAATCATAATTAGAGAAGAATATAATAATTATGCTTAAGAAACACCATTATCATAATCTCCTCAGAAGTCGGAGAAGTACAAAGAGAAAATGTATAAATAAGTCCACAGAAAGGGTGCGGCAACATTACTTCCTTTTTTAAAGGGGTTTTGTTTTATAAAAAGGAAGTTATGTTGCCGCACTCTTATTAATTGGAGTTTACCTACACCCTAAAATAATGGTAGGAAAACTTGACAAAAACAGGCCAGTCAATTATGAGCATACAAGGTCCCCAGCCGAATTTTCGGAAGATGCTTGATAAATAAAAACCTCTCTCCTAGGCCAGCCCAGCAGTGAAACCTCTCGTTAAAAAGAGAGTTGGCTTCTTCACATACTAGTCCGAGTGAAAAATCTCGTAAAAAGTTGTTTCTTGCTGAGGGACGTCAGAGTTAGAGAGACAGAGGTATCACAAATTTTATGGGCATAGGTACTCCCTTCAACACTAGTCATCCGGTCGACTTCCTCTGCCTCATTTGACCCCTCCTTTAGCTGACCACGATGCCACTTTCTTTACGCTAACAATATCCTTAAGGTAGTATTAGTAATGACTCAAAGTCATAGAACTAACACTAAGTTTTTCTGAGTACATGAAACGCGTCCTTATTAAAGGAGCTGAGAGAATTAAATAGAAGGGGCTAGAGTAATAAGAGTATGGGAGTTCTAGTTAAATTCTTAATTTCCTAGCATTCGAAGAGATCAAATTATAAGCATTTTTGCTGGCACTCACCAACGGGAAAGTACTACGTCTGCGGTATTTTAAGTCGTTCAGTGTATTCGAGAAACCATGTGGTACTATAGGATCAGTAAAAAATTAAATCTGCTATAGAACATGGAAATTTCGCAGATGTAATGAAATAATTAGCATTTATACAAAAGGTATGAACACTTTCATCTGATCAAGAATGTATCCTCCAAAACAGTGGCACTAAAAATATAGCTTCCGTGCACGAAGTGTATGCAAGGAGGCGATGGACGGGGTTCGGGTATGGTTATTGTTATTAATGAGAGTATTAATGAGTCTATTGGTAACGCCTCTTTTGGAGAAGTACACAGAATAACCACCGCTGCATCTCCTAAGTCTCACCTGCCATGAAACAACGTGACACCCTACACTGTAATTGATTCTTCATTAATTCCCCATTCTTCATGCCAACGTTGATTCTTACCTACATACTTTTTTCCTACCCTTACTTTTTTGCCTAATATTCTTCATTTAATTACAGTCTCCAATATTCCATCACTAATCAAAGTGTTCTGAATCACCTTTTCTTGTTTTATCTGCATTTATCCTAACAATTCTCTCTCATTTCTCGCCATACTTAGTGAGCCCTTGTTTGTTTTTTCTTTATGTCCATTTTACTTTATCATTTCTTCTCCAGACACAGCTAAAAACCCGATAAGGCACTATTTTCCCTAGCAAAATTTGAGACCATAACGGTTAGGAATTTATTTTACGACAAGCCAATATATAACTACTCTAGTGGATAGTGACCTAATACCTCCACCTAATTCCCCCATGGCGGCTTGCAGAGGAAGATGTCCAGTTGGATCAATTCCTTTCCCTCCATTCCACTTTTCCGATATTCTTTGTACCCAAAACCAAAAGGAAAATCTTCCAAAGATTTCAAAAAGTGTCATCAAAGAAAGAATAAGTATTTAAGGAATTAATATTACAGAATAGCATTTACTAAAGTGTGTGACCGTTAAAGTTTCTGAAACGAGCAATATACTCGTACGACATGCCTTCAAAGATGTATCGAAGCACCCGCTAGTTATCGGAGGTAGAAGGACGAAGGATGAGTAGTTAACCTTTCGTTGGTGTGGCCAGAGCTTGCACTGCAAGCCCGCTTGGAGAGGGGCAGATATGAACCTCTAAGCGCCCAACGGAGCCCGTGATGAAGTAAAGGGAGGTGGGGTGGGGGGGACGAAGGGCTGAGAATGGGCGAGGGAAGATGAAGGGAAGCGTGAGAGGGGTTAAAAAAAGAGCGGCATGGCGAGCGTCCGAGAATGGCCGCCGACTTTTATAGCGCCACCCACGGCTTGACCTCACGGCTCCGACAAGCGCCCCCGCTCGCGCGCACCGCTCCGCAGCTGCGAGCCCCAAACAACACCACCGCCGTAATCTCGGAGCAAATGAGAAGGCCTGCTTGCTCGCTTCCCCTACCCCCCACCCACTACCGCCCCTGGAATCCACCCGCGGTGCGGGCTGCACCCACCTGAGCATCAGGTTTCGTCGAAGTGAATTTTTCTCAACTTCCCGTCCGAAGTCAAATTGATGGATTGATGAGCATTCCGAGCATTGGTGGGAAGCCACCGGCACACGTGCCACAATTAGCACTGCAGATAATGCCACGTGGATAGACAAAGTCGGATGTAGTGCCATAATAAAAATTTTGCATGGATCACTCAAGTACTCGGGAAATTTTGTACTGTGTACTTCCATAAAACCTCATACCTCAACGGGAAAAATCCTAACGTCATTTCAAACACCTTTTGGCAGGGTTCGGGTCGGCGCACTGGTCAGTGTAGTGGCATTCCACCCCGAGGTCCCGGGTTTGAAACCCAACGGTGGAAGAATTTTTTCGTGTTAGCCCGATCCCTTCTTGGGTTGCCCTGTGGAAGACACTTCCACTGTAGTTTGTCGTCAGTCGGATGGCAAGTTAAATTTTATGAGCCCTTGGCGCCCACCATTAAGAGTAGACCAATGCTGACGCCAGGTTTCTCTCTCCACCCACCCTCCATTCCCTGAACATCCTTACCCTGCCATATTATCCATCTTTAAAAAATGGCAAAAATGACCTCACCTGCCGGTCGCTTTACATAATAATTGCAACTACTTGGTTAGAAATCGAAAAATTAGTGATGCGAGAACGGCAAAGCGGATAAGGAATTTGGAAGAGGATAACAGGAAAGTAGCACGATAAATTACACAAACACACAACAAAAATACGCAAGAAAAATGAAGATATTGTGCGATTAGTCCTTTAGAGGTTATTACAGATTAAGAGACTACTTCGTAGTGAAACTAACTTACCAATAGTTTATTTTTTATGCGTAACGATAAGCATGCACTACTTTCACATTGTCATTATTGAGTTTAATAATATCTCGACCTTAAAATATCTCTCAAATGCTGGACAAAAGTTGACTGGCATGGTAGAAAAGTATGGCCAACGCAATGTTACTCAAGTTCCACAAATTACCTATATTATGTGCTATGTAAGTAGTAGTAGTTCCGCGAATTGTCTGTACTATGTGTACTATGTTACTATAGTACATACAATGTAAGTTCCACGAATTTCCTTTACGAAAAATTAGCGGTGCTTAACAAAAGAAAACATATATGTTTTCAAAATCACCTTCAACATAAGTACATGTATTACTCTTATTGAGGCCCTTCAAAATGAAATATGCAGTCTGTGCATAAAATGTTTATTATTTTATTCAAAATAATAAATAGACATGTCTACTATAAACACATCAGGTTGTTAATGCTATTATAAGGGAAAGGTATATCCTGAAGGTATTTGAAAGGTATGTTGTGGCTTATGCATACGTTTTTTTTTCCTTAATTACGGGTGGTGGCCTAACACCCCCCCACACGCCCTTGCGGCGGCTTGTGAGGTATTAGATAGATGTAGATGTATTTGAACTAAGGATTTAAAGACGTGTTCGAAACGATAATATGTGCCTTGGAAGGGCCCTTCGGAGGGGTCAGCCATCTTACGAAGGGTGTCCCAAAGGTTAGGGTCCGAGTGAAGGGCACTCTAGCTAATAAAAACAAACATTTCTAGCGTGATATGGTGGAATATCATGATTAATTAAAAACTTGTTGATTTTCCACAAAATAAGATTCATTACGACCGGTTTCAATGTAACTACATCATAATCCGGTAACAGTCATCACTCAGAGTCCAGTTACGTATACAACATAACCTATGGGGAAGGTAGTGGAAAAGAGGGGAAGAGGGAGGAAAGGTGAAAGGCAGCATATAACTATGTGAGTGGGGGAGGGGAAGGCAAATTAATTAGACAAATCTTATTTTGTGGAAAATTGCTTGTTTTCAATTAATAAGTTTGAAGGGCCATTGATCAATGACCCTAACACAAAACTTTACTCGAAAATATACAACCCCTTTTTTTCAAAACATAGATGTAATTTGAATAACATAAAATAATCAATTTGGACGAATTCCTAAGTTTTGTTGAAAAAACTATACAAACCAACGCAACGCAAATGAAAACTCTAGACACTAAAAATCTCTCATTCAACACAACTTCATTAAAACACTGAGAATCGTCGCTCTTCTTTTACAGTAGAGAATTTTGCCGACGCACGCTCTCGTGTCGATTTTAGAGCCAGGAAGCCCCCTTTTAAGTGCCAAATAGTGCACTCTTGAGCTCAGCGTTTGGAATAATTGCATGGAGCAAATAGAAGTCTGCAGATTAGAGGATTCGAAATAATTAGATGGACTTATTCAGCAATGATACTTTTACATATATACGTGGATGGTCTGAAAAGTTTCCGACTCAGAAAATTTCAGAAAAAATGTCTTGAATTTTTGTTATGTCGGAAACTTTTTAGACCACCATGTTTTCATGTCATGTTTTGTGATCATTTCATAAAAAAAGTTAATAATTTCATGCCATAACTAAGGTTACATAACTGAAGACTGCTGTATTACAACTTCATGTCATACACTCTACAGTACATATAGCAACTTCCAGTGGATAACGTTGATGTACCTCAAACTACTCGGGTTATCAGTGCCCCAATGAACGGAGATATATCCAGCGCAGGCATAAACCCATTCGTTTAGAGATTTCTTTAATATAACTGTAATATTTAAAGGTTAGTGGATTAAATGATCCAAAAACAACGAAGGCATAAATAATGCAAAGTTTATCGCCTCACGCAA
This sequence comes from Hetaerina titia, assembly GCA_037158775.1. NCBI lineage: Eukaryota > Metazoa > Arthropoda > Insecta > Odonata > Calopterygidae > Hetaerina > Hetaerina titia. The sequence continues at coordinate 80,956,131 of CM073771.1, read as the reverse complement.
TTAGATATTATGTTATGGCAAATGAGATATTCACATTTTTGAGTCAAAATGAAGGATTGATTAGATCCAATGATATCTTTGAAGATACTTTGATGCCCAGTATCGTAAAAACGCCGGTTAGAATGCTTGTGTCTACGTATAAGTATTAACCTTGGTTCTAAAGTGCAGACCACTTAGAATTAAAATAGAGGAGAGTAATTAAAATAGAGGAAGAATAAAATAGAGGATAGTAATAGCTGAAGCACCATAGGGGTGAAGAACTACTCTTTAACAAAAAACCTAGAGACCGGTTTGCATATGTACACCTCTTTACGGTGATATTGGTAGCGGTTTCCAAGAAAAACGAGTGATCAATGCAACAATTTCAGAATGTAAAAATCATTCGCCTTAGTCGGGAGACAAAATTAATTAATTATTATTATTTAAATTTTATTTCAATATTTAGTACGGTAAATATTAGAACAATCAAAGGCGAGTGTAAAATAGATCATTAGATTTTAAAATTTTACCCGAGGATGTTTGATCATTCCATGTCGCTGAAATTGTTCTATTTGCATGCAATAAATGAATCTATACTGTTGGACACATGAGATAATTGAATGCCTGATATCTATCACATATCTGGAGTAAATATTCTCGTACCTCAGGATATTACAAAATAGTTACCTCACTGAAAATGTGCGCACAATAGCACATAGCTACCAGCTTTCTTTTAACCTTTTCTTATTTGAATCTATGCGAGCAAAAATCAAACTCAAATCATTTGTGCTTCGTAAGAAAACGAATAAGTAAATTGTTACGCTACATTCTAAATTATAAACAAATCCTTTGAAAAATAAGCAGATCGTAATTTCACGAATAACGACAGTAAAATCATTATTAACTAAAGTAATCAAAAAGTAGTCACGTGGCCTTCGGAGTCATCGCATGAAAGAAATAAACTACTTTTTTCGAAAAGATTTACGCTTCGCGTAAGGGAGACACACTCGAATTTTTTTTAGCCTTTTAGGGAATAACAATTAAAATTCTACGAATTGCGAGACATCCGAACGACGAAGGGAAATGTTTTTTTTTTATTCTTTAAGCAAAGAATTCCACCGGCAGAGAGAAAGGTCATTGTTGGAGAATTGGGAAGGGAGGAGTGGGGGGAATGTAAAGGTGGAATGAAGCTGGGTCTGTCCGAGAGGAAGGTGGGCATCACGGCCCCAATGAACGGAGGGAGAGGGTAGGGATGCCAACTGCCGAAGAGTTGATACCGGGGGAGATCAGCACCAGGAGTGGGAAATCCTGGGATAATCCAGGGGAACATCTATGAGCCAAAGTTACCAATATAGTGAACCGTAAAAACTTTTTAATTTTAGTTTCTAAAACGTTTGCCTTTATTTAATTAAAAATACAATTTAATCTAAACATGGACAGTTAAAAAAATACCCATAAAAACCAATTAAATGATTTTTCACTAGCTGAAAAAAAATAAGGCAGGAGACTTGATAGTTGAAAATATGAAAATAGGGAACCTCTGGCTACAGAGAGTATTCTGAGCAAGCATACATAAGTATATTCTTTCATCTTTAGAGCCTTCTCACGCTAATCGTGCAATAAAAGGCTCGCGAACAATAGAGGGTGAAACACACAAAAATAATCAGTCAAAGATCCAACTGTCCCGGACACTGTTCAAAATTTACTTGGAAAGAATGGGAATCGAAGGAATAAAGGCAAAGGGAAAAAAATACAAGGTTCCCTTTCAAGGAAATCAAATTTAAGAGAAAGGTAAAGAAGACCCACAAGCTTTTTTGTACGCAATGGGTCAACTACTCGAGGAAAATAAATATTCTATCAATAGGAACAAACAAAATTCCATGCCCAAGAAAGACAAAATAAAGATAGATACTGTACCCTGGGGAAAGAAATTAAAAGAAGTGGAATATTTCACCTATCTCAAGAGTTATGGAAATGGATATATTGGATGGAAAGAGCTAAAACGAGCACCAAGCAAGGGATTTTTAAAGCTTAGAAGCGGCAACTACTATGGTCAAAAACGATTTTTAAAACTAAGAAGAGTGTGCGAAACATTTTTTAGGAGTCATGGACCACTGGAAATGCCAAGATAAGGGATGTAGAAAAAGCTAATCAATCATGAACAAACCATCGTCTAAATATTACAATGATATCTGAAAATATTTTTTTGGGTTGAAGTAGAAACAAAAAGTGGGCTTTAACTGAATTAAATTTTTATTCCAAGTTGGTAATTTAATTTAAATTTACGCACCAGGCTATTTTTTCCTTACGATTTTTATTAACCAGCTGTTAGATAGCAGACGAAAGAGCTCGTGGTTGGGTAGATCGTGGCGCGGTCTCCTTTTTTTCGTTTCGTTTTGTTTTCACGAGAAGGAGGCGAGGGCGAGAAGGGAGGGGGGTGATGAATTGCGCCCGGGAACCCGGGATTAGAAGATGAAGGCCACTGGAATGGACTGCCTGCCCGGGTCTGCAGAAGGGATACATCGGCCTAACAGAGGTCCGTCGGGAGGACGGTCCTAATTGGTCCCAGGGAAAGGAAGAGAGGAATCGTGTCATTCTTGACTGTGGTTTTAGGGCGGGGAGGAAAGACTTACAGGGGGGACGGTAAGGGAGGGGGCGTGCGGCGTCACGCCACGTTAAGAGGGGCGGAGTGTAAGGAGTGATGGGGGAGGAAAGATATTTCCAAATTCCTCCTCCCACGAATTTTCCCTAACCCCTCCCCACTTCCACCGCTCAGCTTCTCAATTCGCATTTCACACCCGTCACATTAAAGGTTAAATTTATTTTGAAATATATTTAGACGAATTCTCCTTAACACCCGGGGTTTATGTCGACGAAACGAAAGAAATCAGCACGAGGAGGATATTCTAAGGGTTTGCAGGTTTCTGAAACAAGGGCAACTTCTTTGCGTTTCTATTAATTCATCTCAGGAAAGTAAGCCTCAATGTCGACTTGAGATCTAGAAATATGTGCACGTCAGAAAAACAATGCCGTTGTTATCAATGTCTTTCTGATATGAATGTATGAGTGGCTGATTAATTTTTTGCGTTGTTCACGCCAAATAGGGGGGAAAAAGGCGACACGTTCAAGAAATCTAGTCGAAGTAATACCTTAATAGAAGAATTCAATGTCAAGTGTAGTGTTACAGGATTGGACGTGTCTCCTATGCTATTCAAGGATGGCATTAGCTACCGGTAAACGTTTTTGCAGGGAAAATATATACAATATAATATTTAGAAGACAGTAAACGAATATATGAATTTCGGAAATAATCTTGCAATATATGTTCTCGACGTTACTGTACACAAAAAGGTACAGGTGAACTACTAGAGGGATATTTTACTCTTTGCAAAAATCCCATAAGGATATTTTATAAACAGTTTAACTCAGGTGTAGATGCATTAAGATATGAGATTTTTCACGAAACACAATTTTTCAACCCCTTAATTCGTTTTTAGGTAAGGCACAAGTCGACAGATTCATGCAACCATTATAGTTACATGTGGAAACAGAAAAAATGAGAGATTTTCAGGCTATTTAAAGACGACCAGAGTACACATATTCTGGCCTTCCTTAAGGCAATTTTGGATATTCAAGAATTTCTCACAAAAATATTTCAGGCAAGAACGGGACTCAAAGTCACGGCCACCCGACCAGGAAAACACTAGAAAATTTAGATTTTAGATTTCACGCGCCCTAAGTAATTTAACATGCGTTTATTTAACGTAACTGCCAGACCACTCATTTGATTATGTGAGTTCGATCACCAGGATAGCGAAAACATGAAGTGTTGAAATTGAACTTGGGTGGTAAATGTGAGTACAATATAGTAGGGTCTTCTAATCAAAAATTACACGAAAGGCGTTTCCAAAACGTAGTGAACCAGACCCAACATATCGATGTAAATCTTTCTCATCACTTGGATCCAGCCATTTACGCTATCAAGAAATCCATTACGGAACTGGCTCACAAACGGAAGTCATTCGCCATGAATTAGAGAACGAGGCGTTTCAATTTAAAACGAACAGGTTTATTGATCGATGAACGACCTCAACGATTATCGAAAACGAAGAGTAAAAAATTTATTCGGCAGCTTTATCCGTCAGGTGAAATACGATATTGGATAAACACTGAATTACCTACGTTGCTAATTGAATGGCATTCTTCCCTCTGACCAAGGAGGTACACGGCTGCGTTTCGCCTCTCCCAACACCACCCAGGTCCGTCCTCCTCCGGCTGCCAGGGCAGGGCAGCTCCTTCTCGCCTCCAACCCCCAACTACCTGACTCGAGATCCCTGCGTGAGAGAGGAAGAGCCCCTCCCCTTTCTTGTCCAATTAGCTATCCTATCGCCACGGAAAGGCTTCGTAGGTACGCATCTTCTACCGATCGCAGTCACCTCTTCTCTCCACCTTCAAGTTAACCAACCCTCTTCCTACCTTACTTCCTCAAGGGTGATTAAATAAGTTTCGAGCCACGAGCGTAATATATTACCTGGGTGAACTAGCTGCTAAAGAACTTAAGTTGAATTGGTTGAAATTATAGGAGTGCTTAATTTTTATTTTTAGACTTCGAAGAAACTTTATGTTCCTCGTCGTCTTTCTCCTAACCACAAGTTAAATTTAAGAAAATCGAAAGCGGTTGTCGTCTATAACCAAGCGTTTATTAACCATTTTAGGCACTTTTGGAGGTTTTAATTGCTTTAATTTCATCGCTAAAATGTGTTGTGAGAAAAACACCATTAATACAGCCATATTTATCCATGTGGATAAAAAACATAACGAACAGGATTGATGATAAAACTTAACAGCTGCGAGATAATTTAAAATCGTTTTCAAAAATGATCATTAACTATTCAATTGAAGAAGATTTTCACAATGTTTACCAAGGATTAAATATCACCGTTCTCGCCAAAAATAAATTCAATTAGCAATTCAAAATTTTAACCGTCATGAGTTTTCAATTCTCATATTCGTTCATGTTTGGTCATTTCATATTTCCTTTGACTTATTTCCTTTCGTATTTCCATTTCCTTTAACCTGAAGCACAATTATCTCGGGCACATCGCAGATTTAAGACAAAGCGCTTTTGTATATTCGCTGAAACCTAACTTTACCTATTTATGCATACACATCCTCTGTTACACTTCGAGCCAGTCTTTCGAAGGCGTAGCAAGTTACTGCTCTTCCATTTCAAAGTCATTTGCACCTAACCAAGAATTTTGCTGAAGCAAAACTAAAACTAGTTGGACATGATTGAAATGGTTATCAATATATTACTGAATTATGTTTTAGCGCCTCAAGGGTACCGAAATAATTGAATGGAAAAAATCATATCAGTCTCGATTCGATTTTCCAAGTTCTCATGAGTTCTATATTAATCGACATTTCAGCGTTAGGATTCTCACGTTTTTTTTATTTCTTTCCGACACGACACACATTCCGCCACAAAGAAGCCTACAGCATACATTAGATTCGATAAAATTCTCCGGCAGCCGTATTTTACAGAAGAAGGTTCTGAAAATGGCCCATCTAATGTTTCTAATGCTTTATTCCGAAGACATTTGAATTGAAAATGACATTGAAAACGTGGGGGAATAAAAATACAAAAAATATGCATACTGTTACATTTACCTCATTTGCTCTTCATGGAGAAAATTGTGCGTTCTGTACTCATGGAATCTCGAAATAATTGGGTTGGGCAATATGTGGGAGCCGGGTAGCGTGAGCAATACACATTGGAGCCATGACTACCGAGGGACAGGGAGACAAAGGTGTTTTCCTTCATTTCCCCTCTCTCTCTCTCTCTCTCTCTCTCTCTCTCTATCTCCGCAATCCCCTTCCACCCATCAAAACGACTAAGCTTCCCCCCAATGAAACCGGGGAAGAGAATGGAGAGTACACACAGAGGCGCATGTCAAAGGCGCCGGGGGCAGGTGAAGCATTTAATTGGTGAGCGAGGGATTGGGGAGAGACTAATTCTACCCTGAAGAAAAGAGTGAATCAGTAGGAAGGAGAGGATAACGAAAGCATCTGACATTTTTGCCCTTAATAAAAATTCTACGCAAGAAATTTATGACAGGTAGTGCTCCGCCCTATATTTTATAGTGGCTATGCCCTTACAATTCTGTGGAATAACGAAAATGCTCCCGGCCCCACTTAGAAAAAGGAACTCTACTGTTAGGTGCTCTTGTATGGGAGGTATTGTTCAAACAAGCCAAGAGATGGACATGGAGAATGAGACTCCACACTACCTACATAAATGGTGAAACAATATAAAAGTCGCCAAATACACCGGGATAACCATAAACTTATCCTAGAAAATAGAACGCCTTCATATTAGCGTTTAACGCATTGCAGATAGAACAGATTAACCAACGACAGTGAGAAATAGTGAAATTTTCTTTCTGTTCGAACACATCTGAGAAATTCTTAGGCATGACCTCAAACTGCACTTATTGAGTGCGTAGTAGAGTGCTATTAAATATTTTCCTAAAAAATAACATGATCATTGGCTTCATTGAAATGCAGGCGCCTACGCAATAATTTAGCATACACAATTTTCTGGATTAAACCCGCACACAAAAACCCGTTCTCCGTCCGATTTTTCCGATTATTTTCAGCATGGTACACCAATTAATTAGTTATCCCAATGTTTATTTCACCCTTAGCCACTTGAATGCACGTTCGCAGCATTCCATAGGCTTATGTAAGTTATCATAAATTTGTTTTGATATGAAGACAATTGATGTTGTACTTATTTCCGCACGAAGAGAAATGTTCAGCTCGAAAAAAGAGCAGCTTTACAAAGGAATGAACCATTATATTTTTATCAAACTTTGATAATGCTTTTCCTACCGTTTAACATTATTAACTTGTAATACTGAAGAAAAATATGGGCGAAACTGAATGTTTAATCTGATTATTCATGTTTAAAACAATAACTAATAATTGCCTTCAAAATTTCAATCAATTTAAAATTTAATAATAAATTTACGATTGAAATTGTTGTTAGAGGCACCGTAGGTTTAACGATTTCCTGCCTTCTCTTGTAATTAAAATTGAAATTGTAAGGTGCAAGTATATCCTTGTATAGTCTTCGAAACAATTTCGCTGCCGACTTTGTACGTTGCCCTTTGTGAGAGTGAAGTGAAGTGAAAAGTGGAGAAAGACAAGACAGAAGGAAAGAGCCACAGGGAGGGAGGAAAAGAGATGGACGGCGTGACATAACAAAAGGAAATAAACTGCTTAATTGCAACGAACAACACAAAAAAGAGGGGAGGCGACTTAAAACTCGGAATCGTTTGAAGGTGAAGGCGGCCAGTGGTGGACGGAAAAATATAAAATGGGCGACTTTTCTGGTACCTTTTTGAAAACCGCCGGGGGAAGGACGTTCATTCTCGGTTGGCATTACCGTTTTAATAGCGACCCCTTTTATTTTCAATTGTTTGCGCGTAATTTATCGCGCTGCCCTCCTTTCGCTCCTCTTAGGTCCGGAATTGCTTCTCGACGCATTCCTCGTGGGGGTTGAAGACGTACCCAAAAGGGGTTGCGGGGTGATGACGGGGTTGGATGAGGGAGAAGAAGAAGGGGAGGTAGGGAAGAGAGTAGTGGAGGAGAGGTGAGTTTAGCGACACGGTGAGTAGGTGGTGAGGTAGACGGGTGTAGAGGCTGAGGAGGGGTGAGAATGGAAAGAGAGAGACCTCTTCCACTGTAAAGACGAAAAAAATACGGTTGCATCAGATATGTCGGGAGAGGTAGAGAGGGTTTTCCCATTTCTGTTTTTAGCATATGTACAACCATATATACCACCCATTCGCTGAACAAAATGCAAGGAAATCATGAAATATCCACTAGAAGCAACTGAAGGTAGGGGTTCCCAGAGAGGTTTGCTGGGGAATCGAACCCGGGCCCACATCACCAAAAGCCTTTTCCTTTCTCGATATGTACGATTTACAACTCACAGTACAACTAAAATGGACCATCATAGCACTCTTCTTTCTTCTTTCACTCTGATTTTTCTGCGCGAGAAGAAAATTTAAAGAAATGAATTGAAATACTATACATAAGTACGAGAAGTGCAACACTTCTTTACAGCCTTTCTATTAGTAACGAAAGTGAGGGGGCCAGGGGTCCCTAATCATGAGGTTTTCCCTCCTGTATTCCTCTTTTTAATTACTCTCTTTCATTTATTGATAACAACCTATTGCGATGACCGTTGCGCCCTTGGCAGTTGCACACCTTCCACAATAGCTAATCATCATAAAAGCATGAAGGCACACTATCTTCCGCTATGAACTTTAAGGTTTACACCCAAGGTTTATTCGACGAACTCGCTTTGTATGGTGAACTTCCAAGGAAAGGATGCTCATTGAGTTCCAACCAGTTTCAATAACTTTTCTTCAATTTCAAACGCCTCATTTTTCTAAAAGCACTGGTCGCGAAACCAGTTACGTTGGTGAAATAGGTAAAGGAGGGTATCAGGTTATCTTAGACAAGGTATTAGATGCCTATAATAGTACAATTTTGTACTTTAATCAAAACAGTAATTATTATAACAGAATTAAATTTATCGATGGCTTTGAACTAAGATTAAGCATGACTTGGCTGTGCTTGGCCAACAAAAGTTTTAATTTAAGTGGAAACATAAGCGTAGGATTTGGTTAGCACTAAATCATGGACGGTTTTCGTGAAACTATGATCACTAAATACACTTTTTGCAATACTCGGTAGATAAGCAATTATCTGAAGTTTTTTTGGTATTATCAAATCTTTTTAGGAGCAACACTGGAATTCTCACCGTTTTTAAACAACTTCGATCTCGATAATTACTAAAGATTTGCATTGTCAAATTCAAAGTAAAATTGTATACCTTAACTTTAAACATTTAATGGTCAATGTTTCAATTAAAATTTCAGCTTAATACTCGTTAAGTCATTATTTAACGACACGGCATACTTGGCTCACATGGGCGAGTGAGTAGTCGGGTGAATGGATCAAATAGTTCCTTTGCTCCAAAGAGGTCTGCTCTCAAAGGTCACATATTAACATAATACCAATGTACCTCCATGTATCTCAGGCAAATATTTTCAGCTTTCCTCGTTGTCAAACGATAATGATGTAAAGGATGTCCCTTTTTGGAATACAGTTTATTCAAAAAATTTGCTTCTCCTGCGTGAAAATACGAAATCCGAGAAATTTTTTCCTGCGTTCTCAGAGTTGGCATTTCGCTCCTCGTCCCGAATTTAACAAAAAACTCTTTCGCGCTATCGTCCAAATTTAAATTCTTCCGTCGCCATTAGATTGGGATGGTTTACCCTAGCAGATTCCGAAAGAAATAAAACTCACGACGGATAAAATAGGGGAAAAGATCTCGTACGTTGGAATTACGTTTGGAACTGGCGGGTGCTATTTCAAACCTTCCCTCTGGATGAAGCGAAGCATGCCGAAAAGAAATTCTCGTCATTATCACGCCATTGTACGATGCTGTTTATGTAAGGGCAAAGTGATGAAATTGGGGAAAAAGTGGCAGGAATGTGAAATGTTAGGGGCGGATTAAAAAATATTGGTCGGACGAAACATTCTTTTTTTACTGGCCTAATATTTTTTTTAATTATCCTGCTACTTTTTTCGCCATTATAATTTGCATCTGGAAATGAATTTGATGAAAATAAACAAGGCAATGAAACAAAAAATACATCATTTTCAATATCATACCTAACTATATGGTTAAATAAAATTATCCTTTTAAAAGGAATAAATACCCAACAAACCTATTAATAACTGAAATCCTTGCACTAATCAGAATCTTGAATGCCAATGCTTTACCTCTAATAGCCTCGGTAAAAGTGGGAGACAAAAAATGACTTAGTTTTCAGAGTTAAACTTGTTATTTCCGATTCAGGAAGAAACATGTCCTAGAGGTGATTTTTTGACGACGAATGAATGTCAAGAAGATACACGTTTCTTTATATTTTCAATGCATCAAAAAATTATCCAGGATTCTAATATTGGTAATAACTCCTTTTGAAATTAGTTCACCTAAAAGTTTCAGTTTATCTTCAATAAAAATGTACATTTCTTACGAACAACTCAGCCAACCATCTGCATTTATGTCACATAAAAAGCAACTAGACTGTACGCATAATCGCAAGAAAAGGGGTCAAGCACGAGCATGCCAGTGTTACGTAATTTTTCACTATTCGTTGCCAAAAAATTTGACTTTCGGAAAAGTGTTACCTAACTCACACGATCCACACTCAGTCCCAATCAAAGAAGTTACCGAAGTCAATATATTACTCTCTCAGATGGTATTCACTCTAAAAAGGTTCGTCTAATTAAGTCAATTACGGAAAAGATTCCTCTGGGCTGAACTAAAATATTTTAAGAATCCTCTCAATTAATAGGGAACATTCCCATTCGATCTAATTAGAGTTTGTTTACCCAACAGTAGAATTTCTCTCGTTGGAATTTAGCTTTTGAAGACCCATTTAATTCATCCCAACATGCCTCTCTAGCCTTCCAAAAAATCTAACTTTGGCCGTTTATCAGGGATGGGCAGGCCATACCTCAGAATCTCGATTCTGATCTCGTCCAGATTTTTATCCGCACTCAGCGATAAAAATCTCGCACTTCGGCCTTGTCCCGACGAATAGGGAGCACCTATAACCTCGCTCTGATATACAGATACTTGCAAACGCAAGCTCTTCCGAGAGGAGTGTAACGAAACTAAACTCCCGTCTCCACCTCTTTCGAGTGTAGCTACGTTATAGCTTGTAGATGACCGCGGGAAGATGACGACCGGTGCGCAGATGTCCATCCCGGAGCCCTTTAGGATCGGAGGTATTCCAAACCGGACGGTCACATTTCCAAAGCCCCTATATGGACGAGAATGGTTTTCTAGGGTCTCCTATGCATTCATCTTCTAAATTAGTCAAGAGGGAAGCAAAGCATTGCGACAATTAAACAGAAATTTTCCAAGTTTCAGCAGTAATATTAAACTTTAAAGTTATCTATGGACATTGGCGACATTTTTTCTTAAATCGTAGAAAACAAGATGGAAAAACAAATTTGGAAGGCTGAAATTCATGAATTAGGCAATAAAAGGCTTCAATTATTCTTTCAACGCTATTTAAAAATTCTCTCATTCCTAGAGTTCCTTGCTTGGTTGGGATAACTCAAGACAATTAAAAAATATAGTTAAATTATCTCATACACTTAGAATGTGTACGAGTATGTAGAATCGTACATTCGTTTTAATTTCCATAAAAGTGTTATTTTTTCATGATTTATTTTTAACGTGTTCTTATGATTAATAAGTAGATAACTTTTTATTCCAGCCAATTTAAAGGGTTTTGAGCTATTTTAATGAATTGATAAATGCAAATTAAGATGCAAAACGCTTATGAATGAAATCTGAAGCATTTATTGAACTACGCTATATTTTCGTGGGCACGAGTAATAAAACCATATTCGAAAAGTTAACAATTAAAGAAAATAATCAAACCTTCGCATGTCGTTGATTTGGTATGATTTCGGCCAATAGATTTAATGGAAAAAATACTTTTCAGTTTTGTATAATCCCTTTGAAATGGAAGTTAACACTATTGCAATTAACACCTTGCTGAATGTTACTTGAGCATCTCATGAGGCTCTAATTTGCGAGAATATAATAAATATGATCACTTATTGCAGCTGGAATATGTTCAGGTAGGATAAAGATACAAAATATGCCTTTCTAATGGATATAATTTTGCAGAATATTACTGAAATTGCAAAACAAAGAATACATATGGTATGCAAGTAGCATTTCTTCAGTGTGTCGAAAACGGTTTAAATTTTTACTTTAACAGCTCAAAGAGTACACTACAATGCCCTGACTTGAATTACAAACCCGAACCATGCTCAGAGCTCTCCGAGTTGAGGTTCTCGATTAAGTTCGACACACTCCAAACAGGACATAACCGTCTATGCTTTGCTGTCGGTCGATCGCGTGACGACACGGAATTACTCGACACAAAGCCACTTAAAGAGTATATCTCTAGGCGTCACTCCTTCCATAACCTCCATTGGCATTTTTATTTTTCCTCGTCCTGAACCGAGGTCACGGAGGCTACACCAATATTATCTTTAAATCCTATTCTTCACGATTAACCTAGTGTGCCTTCCGGATTTTGAGGTTTTAATGACGATTTATGTTCCAAACCGTATTGTGTTCCTCAGATCATCCCAGCAGCTAACGAACGAATGGAAAGATGAGAGGCCGGTTTTGAACACATCCCGTAACCATTTATCTATCTTGAGAGGGGAAAGGAGAGAGGTTTTTGCTTCTATTATCCCATCCACGGTTTGTTTCTCCTTTTTTTTTCGCTTGACTATCTATCATCAGCTCCCTCTTCAGTACCTCTCCCCACTCCTCTTTTTTTCCCCCCATTTCCCTCCGCCACCTCCCCAGGATGGCCTACCTTGAAATTTCTTCTTCGTTCGGAATTTCCCGCGAACGATTCCTCCCGCTCCGACCGATTCCACTCTTCCCTCCCCTCCCACATTTTGCCTTCGAAAACTCTCGTAAATTATGCGCTCTCTTTCTCCTCCACGTCACATAGATACACACAAAAAGGTATACGCAGGGCTTCCTCTTTTTGATCCCCACCCCGCATCACCCTCTCCCCTTAGGCTCCCCCTGAGATGTGTTCCTCCCCCGAGGGCTCCTTTCGCTAGTGAGCCGAGCTCAGATGATCCTCCGCCTTTCCCGCTCCCTCCCGTTTCGCTCCAAGCAACACTAATTCCGGCACGAAAGAAGAGCGAGAATAATTTATGGAGAACGAATCCCATTTGGAAAAAAAAACTTACACGCTCAGCCACATCTACAAATTACCAACCATATGTTTACTCATTTAAGCCAGCATGCATGTACATTTATGCTTATTTGCACAAGATGTTTTACGAATATATGCGTGTTCCTTTTTGTGCCATTCTAATCTGAGGATTCCTTCCTTTTCAACTTCAAAATTTTACCTTCATATGTTTTCGTGCTTCTTTCGGACGAATTTATGACACGATAAATCAGTGCTAATCTCCTTAGATTTCTGAGGGCATACGCGCATGTGCATTCTATCTGAACGTCATTTCTCCTTGAAATGGTTGGCTCATAGCATTCCTCCCGAAAATGGTTTGGCAAGATGACTGGCAAATCAAATTTTTAAAATGGAATAAAAACGGAAGATGAATAGGAAAGAGTGGTTCGGTAAATATCCAGATATATTGAAACAGAATGCACGTAGGAGAGAAAATTACAAAAATCATGGTCTACTTATTAAAAGTTGGAAATGAGAACATTCACATGGACTAATACTGAGACAAACATTTGATTCATAGAAAAATGTTGGAGAAAAAAGGAGAAAATCTAGAAGAAAATGAAGAAAACATTTTCCTTTCAAGACCATAATAACGCCATTAGTTTCAGTAGAAAAGAAATTAAAATTCAATTCAAACAAGAGGTTTACAAAATTCATATCAACAATATATTTGCAAGAAGATCGCAGCACATACAATTCGCCTTCCTTCATTTTCCCATAAAATTATATTACACCCGGAAGGAAGGAAGTCAGCTTCTAAATAAAACTAAAAATCATACTCGGAAAAAATGAAAGAATTTTACTACCTTCTCCTAAAAAAAGCAGGATAACCAGCGTTGGAAGAAAGAAGAGGGAGATAGATCTCCCTTTAAGCAGGTCAGCCCTAGCAAAATTATTCTATCGCAAGAAAGAGCTATTAACGGAAAATTCCTCTAGAATGGGCATCAGATGAAACATACCGCTAACAATAAAAAAAGCTAAATACTATATAAAATCCTGTACTTGGGGTTTTATTTCCTAAGATTGAGAGATGTAGAGGCTGGCGGTAAAAAAAATAATTTTCGACTCGGTGAAAATGTGCCGCTGTAGAAGAATGATGAGAATAAAATGAGCAGCTCGAGTTACTAATGAAGACGTCTTTAGAAGAATGGGTGAGGTCTTCGGAAGACTTCGACGAGAAAAGGGAACTAATTGGGCACATACGGCGGGATAACCCTTTGAAGGCTGGAAAATAATCATGGAGGAACGGAATGCATACGGAGAGTACGGATGTATTACGAGAATAAAGTTTCGGAAGACATCGCTGCAGGACGCGTGCAGATATAAAGGGATTGACAGAAAATCGGTTAACCAGGAAGGTCGCCACAAACCAACTCCATCATTGATAATCTTTCATTTCATTTGATACGCGTTTACGGTAGAAACAGTACTTTTCTTTCCCACATTACACGACAAGGAAACGTTTTGCCCAGGCATAACGTACTACTACGAGATAATTGGACGTTAAAGAAAAAAATCTTCATCCCCGCTCAATTTTCTCGGGTTCCACTCGGCCTCCCCTCAATTAGCGCGCAAACCGCTTCTATGGAAACACCCTCTTCTCACCGCTGACCCCATCAATCAACCCTTTTTTAAAACCTCATCAGCGCACCCCCCCTCCGTCCTCCGTACCACTCTCCACCCCGAAGAACCATCTCCTATTCTTCTTCATCACTCGCTCCTCCCTCCCCTTAACCCCTTCATCCAATCCAAACTATGCATCCCGGCCGCATGCAAGTGAACCTGGAGCACTAGATACATCTTTCGCCAGTGGACCGAATCGAAGCTTAGATGCGGAGAGAATAAATCCCATTCTCCCCCTTTCCCTTCCACGTCACCTTCCCTAATTCACCCTCCGCTGCATCCACACCCTCCCAGCGAAGTTTCCACCTGAGAAAATGTGCCGATATTTAACTTAGATACATGTGGGTGATGAATATTCATCTCTTTCTCGTGGTACCCATTATAAACCGTAAACATTGTCTTGGGATTTTTATGCCCTGTGACGTTATTTCGTTCTTCATAGCTTCTCCACATTTGTGAGATACATGAATTATAGATTCTGATGTGCCCAAAGATACTATTAGAGCTGTATATCGATGAATATACCCATGCTTTTTAAATATACCATTCTGAATGACAATTCGAAGCAAGAGTTCATTATGTATATGCATTCCGTTATAACCACCGCTATTTATAGGTTATCAAAATTTTACTGATTACATTTTCGATTCAGAAAATAAATTATTTTTTGTAAGTATTACTGCTAAATATCCTTATTTAATAAAATTTTAAATGTATTTATTCTCTCATTATTCTTTATTTATTTTCTATGATACCACCTGTGATGATGGTAAAAATGGTCAAATTCAGGATGCACTATGTGATGTGCGAGTTTTCTTGACCATATATTCGACTTAATACGATCTGTTTTAGTTTTCTCCAGTTCACTCAGCTCTTCTAGTGCCCTTTCATTCTACTAGACAACGTAGATACCAACGCATTTTTTTAGTTTATTTTTCCATACCATAATGCTCTTATAAATCGATCTTTAATCTTTCATTTATGTCATATTTCAGATATATATTTAGGGCACATTAATAATCATCGGTTTTGAGAAAAAATAAATTTTTGGGTAAATCAGTCTCAGATGAGGTGATGCATAAATCAAGTAATCTTAAGCTCTCCCGTAATGATGTTGATTAAATTGTCGCAATGGGCATATGGTATGTCTTATGCGAGAAACACAATTATTAATTGTGATTTACGGGTTGGATAGTTAACAAATGCTTTATTGCTCGCAAAATGGATCAACATAATAACCTCCCCACTGACTATATTCACATGTATTTATACCCATATGCAGTGTATTCAAACACCGGTTGCTGCTATATCCTGAGCTTTGGCCAATGCCTATGACATAATGACAAAAAAATTCTTATACTTTCAAATCTCGATGTCAACTTGAACGTGTATAATTCCGTCCAAAGTAGTATTTTTAACTTGTATTCTCTACCAAACTTCTCAGGGGTCTCCACAATATATAAATGTTATATCGCGATGAGGTTTCTAGCAATATCTACTCGTATTTGAATAGGTTGATCTTTAATTAGTCAAGAATGAGTACGAACGTGGGCGCTAGGTTTTAGATAATTGTGATGAACAGCGTACAACAGTTAAAATAAAAAACATTTTCAACTAGTA